>JAVKPL010015545.1:0-12510 GCA_032173675.1 Gastrolobium villosum | reverse complement strand
TGTTGGGCCATTTGTCCCACTAGCTTTTCTAAATCAGAAGGTTCCTTTGGTTGAACTGGTGGTGGTTGCAAATAATTATTTGATTTGAAATCAAGACCAGTACCATTTACGTGCACCTGTTGAGGAGGATCATCAGATAATAATGTTGGACATTCATTAGACTCATGATCATCCTTGCAATATTCACAAACAACTGCAGCAGCTTGAGCTTGTACATTAGAAAACTGCATCTTATCTACCCTTGAGGTTAGATTTGCTAATTGTTGTGATAACAATTTATTCTCAGCCAGAACTGCATCATTATTATCTAGGTGCAAAATTCCCTTCTTAGGCTTGGCTGTCAAACCTTCATTTTCGTTGGCAGCCATTCTTTCAATTAACTCAAGAGTCTCATTTGCTCTCAAGGATTTGATGCTGCCACCTGCTGCACCATTCAATACCATCCGCACTTCAGGTTTACACCCATTGAAAAAAATTCTGACTTGATCACCATTAGTCATGGGGTAATGAGGACATCTCCTCATCAGATCCTTGAAGCGGTTCCATGCTGCACATATAGTTTCACCCTCAGCCTGAGTGAAATTGGTGATATCATTCACCATCTGGTTAAACCTCTCCATGGAAAAGAACTCAGCAAAGAATTTATTTGAAAGAATCTCCCATGATGGAATACTTCTTGCTGGTTGCCTTTCCAACCAATTCAAAGCCTTCCCTTTAAGAGCAAAGGGAAACAGTCTCAGCCTGACTGCATCATTGGACACCTGGGGGTGCTTGGTTGAGTCACAGATCATCAGAAATCTGTCAATGAACCTGTGAGGGTCCTCATCCGCCTCTCCGCCAAACTGAGCTCGCTCTACCAATTGAATATTGGCAGATTTGAGCTCCCAATTGTTGCCCGTTTCTGGATGAATAATGCTTGAATTAGGTCTGTTGAATGCTGGTGTGAGGATTGTATCCATGAGTGGATTGTCCATTTCATTATTGTTCCCAGCCATTGTTTTTGCTTCTTCGAACAGAATTCCCAACTCGTTAAATGCAAGCTTTTTCCGAGCAAGTTTTCTGTTCCTCTTTTCTGCTCTAGTGATCTCCAAATTAAGTGGAAATTCTGGAAGAGTACCTCGCATACAACTTCAGAAAAGAGATCAGTAGCACTGTTCAAAATAAAAAAAATTAAACAAATAATTGAAGAAAATATTCACAAATATTCACAAATCCAATCTTAAAGATCAAGATTATATGATATCAGAAACGCCAATCCCCGGCAACGGCGCCAAAAACTTGATGCTCTCCGGCAAGTATACCGATCGCACAAGTAATAAAGTGATAAGAAAAGTTCGTCTCCACAGGGATTGGGATCTAATATCAATTAAACTTTTTCTTAAAGAATGGAAGATTTCAAATAAGGTTTTTGACAAATATTGTCAATTTGATGGAAATTGAATTTTGAAAATAAAAGACTTATTTTTGTATTTTTATTTTGAAAAATAAAACAATAAAATTGAAAATTGATTTGTAAAAAGATGAGAAAAAGCATTGTAGCCAGGGTTCATTCACCAAATGATCCCCGCTTTTTACTCCGGATTGATTTACAATAATTATTTATATAATCACTCAGATAAATTATCCTCTAAAAAGAGTTAATAGTTAACCCTCAATTCCTTGCAAGGTTAACCCTTTAATCCCATGAGAAACCCCAATTCCTTGCAATGTTTCTCAAGGGATCAAGCAATGGGCGCGATAATTTAAGCATCTGCAATCGTATACACGTCTATTCCTAGCACGCATACAGATTGTTATCTTACCCCCTTTCGAGATCAAAACCCCAATATTCCTATCTAGGGTTTTGATCCTCAGAATATCCCCAACTATTAGATCGATCAATTCTAACAAAGGGAATATCAAATTCGCACAGAGTAATGATAAAGATAATTATATAAATCAAAAACCATAAACCAATCCTTCGTATCAAGGGTTCACATATGGATCGTGACCCTGACTACAATAAAAATGATCTAGCCGATCAACATCATGATCGCTGATCTAAAATTCAACATAAAATTAAAACAAAAGATAAAGAAATACTAGATGTAGATGAAGAACGAAGAACATCCAATGCCCTTCTCCTCCAATCTTCAGATCTGTCTCTTAACCTGTATCTGTGTTTTTCCTTTTTTCAGATCTGCCAAGTCTGCTGACCTAATTCAGCAAATGTCACATTTATAATATTCTCTTCTCCTTCCAAAAATGCCCTCAGAAAAGACGGAGATCTGTTCCCGCAAACCCGCGCTGGTTGGCGCCGAATTGGCGCACGTTTGCGCCACTTTCCTATTGGCGCTGGTTGGCGCCACTTTTGCACACAAATGGCGCTAGTTAGCGCCACTTTCACTATTCATTGGCGCTAACTAGCGCCACTTTCACTATTCATTGGCGCTGGTTGGCGCCACTTTTGCACACAAATGGCGCTAGTTAGCGCCACTTTCACTATTCATTGGCGCTAACTAGCGCCAACTTCCTTCCCTTTTAGGCGCTAGCTAGCGCCAGTGCACTGACTTACGGCGCTAGCTTGCGCCATTTCCTTTGTAATTTGGCGCTCCCTTGCGCCAATCTTCTGTGTTATTGCGCTGAGAAGCGCCACTTTCTTTCGTAAATGGCGCTAGGTTGCGCCAAGGTTCTGTCTTGTTGCGCTGAGGAGCGCCACTTTGTTGCTACCTCGCGCCACTTTGATGTCCTCGCTGCAAAGTTCGTAATCTGGTGCGGTTTTTGTGCCAATTTGGTGCTGACCCGCGCCATGCTTGGAACTCATAGTGTGCTATAACCGTGGAAAATTGCATTAACAGGTTTTTTTTTTATAATTCTTCATTTATTTTCCCTGTAAAAATACAATTAAAAGGTGAATATTATTGACATTCAAAGAATCAATATAATTAGCAAATATGTATTTAATTTGCTCTCTTATGACTCAATTCTCGTCAATTTTATCACAGAAAAATCACACTTGCCAGAGGCACAATAATCTCGGAAAGGGAGCCTATACTTTGGAAACATTATCCAAAAAGCCAGTAAAAAGAACTTGGAACGCTGACAAGCTAAAGGTCTACTATAGTTAGGCTTAAAGCACAGTCAATGACTAGATTTATTTCAACGCAAATAAGACGAGTTTTTAAGCTCAGTTAGTAGGTAGATTTATTTCAATGCAAATAATCGAGTTATTGAGCTCGGATTTGTAAAAATATTTCATTTTAAATGAGTAGTTGTATAAATTTTGTTATCAATAACTTCTATTTAAGACTCCGACGTGTCATGATCAAATAAGAAATGAATTTTTGTTGACGAACAAAAAAAAAATATACTTTCTAGATCGGCCAACAAAGACTCGCGATTCGCAAGACGAATAAGATGAGATTAAAGTGGTAAAACAAAATTGACGATCTCGGAGCAATATAATTGAAATTTATAACTTTTAAGCCGACCTAACGCAGCAATGTTTACAAAAGGTATCAAAAGCCTAACACAAGACAATGTCGGTGTTCCGACCCCTCCATTATATTACTAGAGGACTGAACCTAGCAAGTTCTGGTTTCAGCCTTCCTCATTTAAGTCGGAACCCGGTGTCCCAGGAACTATGGTGCCGTCCTTCATATCGTAAGACACGTCCATTCCATCGGTAATAAGCCCAGGGTTCAGAACCTGGGCTTGGGCAATAGCATTGTCGAAGGCCTAGACGACTACGTTTACCACCACGGCTTTAGCTTCTTCAAAATCGGCCGTGGTCTGGTCAAGTTGGGACCGCAGTTCCTGAAGCTGGGCATCCTTGTCTTCCATTGATTTGGAGAAGGTTTCCTTCTCAGCACTCAATTCACTGGCTTTGGAGGTGGCCGACTCCAAATCTTTCTTCACCATGCCCACTTCCTTACGTAGGTCTTCAACCTTGGCCTCTAAGTCCGACTTCGACTGGCCCAGCTCTGCAACCTTGACAGAAAGAGATGATTTGGCAGCATTAGCTAGGTCCAAGTTCTGAAGGAGGTCTTGGAAGATCTGGATTAAGGAGGTGTTCTTCAGCGAATCCTCCTCCATCCGGGTCAGCATAGCCCTCACAATAGAGGTCAAGCCCGAATCTATAAAGAAACTTGGAGGAGGTTTTAAGGCGGCCCTAAGGCGGTCAGAAACCCCCGACCTCCACAACTCTCCTGGCTTTAAGCTAATCAGATTACTCTGAGGAGCGAGGGGGGAACTGGACATGGGGAAGACGGAGCAATGGGGGCCTCAGTCGCCACCACCTCGGCACCGGACGAGCTGTCACCGAGTATAATATCTACCCGTCTTTGCTTGGAAGCTTCGGGTTCAAAAGGAGCAGCGTCTCTCGATTTTCCCTTTCCGGACATCTTGGGCAAATATTTCTTGTATTCGGCTGACGTCATGCTAACTGCAAACGAAGGTCAAAGTTCGGATCAAGATACTACAAATAAGCTAAAGCAAGTAAAAATAATATAAACTTGACGTACATACCGAGCTCATAAATGGCATCGTCACCAAATTTATCTACTATCCGACTTAAGTCAATGATGCCATAATCATTGACATATTCAATTATAACTCGCACCGCCAACCTTTCATCCTTGGAAAGAGCGGTCAAAGGGGTGGCATAATCTTTTGGACGCCGTCGGTAATGTTTCCGCGTCCAGTACAGCTCGAATTGACATGAAATATTTCCATCATCTAACAATTCCTTGCCAAACCACGGAAGAGAGTCTGGGCGAGAGGCCACTTTAAAGTAGGCATTTTTAAAGCCTTTGAAGGATTGGGAGTAGGGAATGAAGATACCCCTACCAGGAGTACCTCGAAGGGTAACCCACCCTTTCCTTTCCCTTGCCTCAGCACCAGTCCGAGCTGTATATACATCAAAGAGAAAATAAAAAAGAGAGACTGTACAGGGTAGGCAAAGGTAAGAGCACACTTGCTCAAAGCCTCGGATGAAAGCCCATGAATTAGGGTGAAGTTGTGAGGGTGTTACTCTAATACGTCGCAGCACTGCCATCTGGAAGTCAGTAAACGGAAGCCGAATTCCGACCTTGGTGACCAGGTCCCGGTAAAAATAGAAAAAGCAGGGCTCGTCCGATATAGGACCTGTACATACCGGATAATCACCCGCGGGAAGAAGATCGACCCCATTAGGGTTTCCAAGAGGGATTTGGGCTACGTCGGCAGGAGTCATTATAGACCGCATATGGAGGATCTCTATAAGTACCCAATCCTCAACATCGGGATTTTCCATTATCAAGTCCCTAGAACACGAAGGAGTTGGATCAGAAATAAAATCAACTTGATACGACCCCGAGTCATCTAAGTCAGATGGTAAAGAGCCTGGGCTCCAAGAAAAAGGGACAGAATCATCAGAGCTACTAATGAGGTCGACAAAAGGCACCTGACTGGATGCCGAGTCATCGAAGTTTGAAGGAATATCTGACGCGGGAAAACCCAATTCGGATGAGGAAATGCTTGAAGAGCTGTCACTCAATTGAAAAGGTGGGATCCGGCTTAGGACGGACCCCGAGCCTTGACCGAGCGGTAAAGGTGGTAGAAAGAAGGATAGAGGAACTGGCTCAGAAAAGGAACCCGACCCAGAAGTTGATGGTTGAGGGATTGAGGAGGAAACACTTCTATTAAAGGGCAGTTGAGTGTGTTCACCCCTTCTTCCCCTCCGACCTCAACCTCTCCTACCACGAGCACCTCGGGAGGCCCGACGACCTCCTCGGTGACTTCGGAGAAGCTGCTGGAGCCTCTCCTCTTCGGTGTACTCTCTGCCTTAGAACCAGTATTGAACGGATCTGGGAAACCTCTCTATCATTTCCTCAGATATGGGAAGTTCAGAAAACACTCCTCCCCAACAGGAAAGTGAACAAATATGCGAATCAAAAAGTCTACAAAGAAAAAGAAAGGTACCTGGTTAAGAACTGAGGAGAGGAGTAGTGAATGGAGAATGCCTTGACAATGGAGAAACCTAGAAAACTCTACGAAGTGTGTAAGAAAAACAGTAGAAAGTAAAAATAACCCAGTCAGTTGCAAACTGATATATAAAGGGCTGAGGAAGTAGGAAGCGCGAAGGCCAAAGGGTTTTCCAAACGGTTGTTGAACGAGGGGTAAAAAGGGAGTTTCGCCGCCCTGCACGCCCTGCATGACCTGCGCGCATTCAATGCGCTCAATCATGATCTATGTTAGGCTCAACGTAGCGCACCCTACATGATGCACGAAATGCCAATAAATGAAGCACACGTGGCTCGTTATAACCATCACCGCAGGCGTGAAATGAAAGGTCAGGGAAGTGCAATCAGGTCAAATCCCGACATTCAAAATTTAATGACGTCACGAGTTCTATTAAGAATCTTAACATGAAAATTTGAATATGGTTACAACCTTCGACTTGGTTGATGCGTGGGAAAAAAGTTTGTAACAAAAAAGAAATTCGAGGTCAGAGTGGCCGATTAAACAAAGTAGAAGTAGAAATCATCTCGGCATGCCGACATACGGGATACCGAGCTGGTGGGCAACTGTTACAGATATGAAGTAACAGTCAGATACTGCCGCCCTAGAAGATCTCACTAGGAGATTCTGAAATATCTCAACAGCTTGGAACAGTCACTGATTCAGGGCTATTGAGGCGAATAAGATCTCAACAGAAGGATGGTAGATCCGACTAAGATAGGGGAGCTCAGGGGGCTGGAAACCTAGCAAGGTAATCCTATAAATAAGAGCTCAAACATCTCAGGTATTCACTACTGGATTACTTAGCTTATCCCACTCACATTGAGCACACACCACTCCTTGGTTGTAAAGCATATTGCTTGTGCGCAATGATTGGGACCTCAGCGTTAAGCCTAGTATACAGTTGATATACACTATCTCTGAGCGCATACCATACGGTATAGCAATACAGTCTATCTCGGACCTAACAAAATTAAAAATTGTTATTTAGTTAAGATCTATCTAGATTTTTATTTTTTTATTATTTTTGAGTTATTAATATCCTTTAGGTGCTTTATATAATGCAGACTTTTGCATAATTATTTATTGATATCTTATTTTTATAGAGTATCTAAAACACGGAGGAATATTTTACCCTGTAACAGTATTCTATGTTTGTTTATAGGGATGTACCTTGGCAAAAGAAACACTCTTGATCACCGTTTGTTTATGAGAGGAGTACTTTTGGCTTATTATCAAGAAAGTATCGTGTCAAATGAAATAATTTTGAATTGTTCTATATGAATTAGAAAAAAAAATTGGTGTATTTTATATATTCAATTGGGTATATATTTTTTTTTTCCACATTTAGAATTTTTTTTTATCATTTTTGAATTTTTTTTCCTTTTGAAAAAAATATGAACCCAATTAGATACATTTGATGCACGAAAGTTTTGTCCATGAATTAGGCAATTAGTTAATAACTGGTATTTAGTTAAGGGAAAAGTATTTGTAACTGAAAATAAAGTTATCTACGGTGAGCTCAAAATGACATTGTTTTAAGATAATAAGATTAAAAAATTATAATGACAAAGACTAATATAACCAAACAATATATTAGAACTATAAAATTACCTTGATTTTCGCTTCTAAATGACATCATTTTAGATTTACCGGAGATAATTTATTTCCATTGACAGAAGAAATTCTTTACTCTTTAGTTAATTACCCTAACAAAAATTTGAAGGCTAACAAGTCTGCCGTTTGGATTGCCTTATTAAAAAGGTTACTTTTATATCTTACTTATTTTAGAAGTACTTTTTATAAATAAAATAGTTTTTTAAAAAATAATTTTCTAAAAGATATTTAATTTTTGATATCTATTTTTTTTAAAAGTTAAAATTTTTAGCTTTAAAATTAGAAAAACAATGTTTAACTAAAAAATTGTTCATCTAAACAATAATACATTTTTTATACAAGGGGTGTTTGACAAGCCCCACTTACGAAACCCACCTGATGTAGACGCATATGATGTGTCTATACGACTTTTCTAAACCTGTGATCTTTGGCTAGATGCATTGCTTGGCTGAAATTTGCGTATAATATTATATTAATATAATTAGAAAAATATTTTTCCATATTATAAGAGAATTGTTTTTTTCGTACCAAGAACTTTTCAAATTTTGTATATTTTTTTTGTGAAAATCTGAATCCCACGAGATTATCTATAGCATGAAAAAAATTTCTCATGTATCGAAATATTGAAACCCATGTAATTATATACATCACCGATGAACTTTGCCCATTTGGTAATTTTGTTTCGAAAAACCGCCATTTAGTCCTCATTGTCCTACTCAGTTTGAATTCAAACTCATATAGAGTTTGAATTATTGTCACAATGCGTATTTGATGGTTCGGGTTTATGTCGTGTTGAAGTTACATAATATAAAATCATTCAATTCGAATATAATACATTTATTTACGTGTTAAAAATTTGAACATAAACACAACCCGCTACGTGTTAACGCGCATGATTTGAAAAAATTAAAAATTTAATTTTCTTTAAAACATTGAAAATAGAAAAAAATTGAAAGTCTAAAGTCCAATTTGATATGTCGTGGTGCGAAAGCACCGACAAATCACAACACATATTACATAATGCTTATGTAAAAAAAAAAAAAAAAACCCTCAATAACCCGTTAGACGAATAAATCTTTGGTACTCCTGCCTTACCTAGATTCAGTGCATTTCATCAATAAAAGCATAACACATCAGAAGAGAGAGAAAAAATTTGACAGAAAAAAATAAAATTTAGTTAACATATAATATTTTCGTTAGTGAAATACACTAATATTAAATATTTATTGCGTGAGACAATGTTTTTGAATCCATCGATCGATACGACATATGTTTTAACCTTTCGTGTGGTGGGGTCACAACACTTATTACTTATTACCATTAAGGGTAATGTTTTCCTCCTTTTACATGACATAAGAAATTTTCCTACACAAACATAAAAATGGGCCCATTAATTCTTTTAGTTTTCTTTTATTTTAAAAATAGTGGACCCCACAATTACTTACCTCTATTATGACATGACCTAAGAATTTTCCTATACCATAATATTAGTTTTTCCCAACCATTAATACCACCCCTAGTTTAAACTTACAAATTATAATGCCCCACTCTATATATGGTGATGTACGCTTCCGGTTGGGTCAAAAATATAAAAAGCAGTGGAAACGTCGCATCTTTAATTTTTTTTGTTTTTTCCGAAAGGAACAACATGTTCATTGCATGCATAATCAAATTGAAAACTTAGTTAATTCTTTAGCCTCCTCTGTCCAACTCGCCACCACTCCCAAATTCGGAAAGTTTATCTCCTTTGGTGATTTCAGACACAATAACCCAAAAGCCGCAGTATTAATAGACATCACGAAAATAAATGGCCAATAAAACCATGCAACGTGGCAGCGCATGATGCACTAATTGGAAAATTCATTGATGCATCTAAAATTCAAAGGCCGCAATAATGTACTTCAAGCCCTTGTTACAAGGTTTGACCATGCACCCAACACCGCAATTACAGATACGAATATTAAGCATCTATGACTGGTAAAATCAAAGAATTAAATAAATGAAATAATAAGTTTTTAACTCCATTATGACTTTATCTAGAATTGTATTATATTATATGTATGGGAAAAGTATTTGTCCTTTTAAATGACACAACTTACATTCTTTCACTCTCATAGAGAGGTGGGACCCACACCTTTATTTTCTTTTGTAAACTCTCGCTCCTCCTTTATCTATCTCTTTCTCTCTCTTAAAATGACACAACTTTACATCCTTTGATACACACTTTTCCCTATATGTATATATAATCTTTCAAACCTTAATATTTATAAACCCGCATTCTCTTACCAAAAGAAGCAATTCCTTTTATTCATCTTTTTTCCTATTCACCAAACATCACCAAAAACTTATCATTTGTTCTATGTTTTCTGATCCAATGGCCGAAATCGAAATTCCTCAATATTTTGTTTGTCCCATTTCGCTTCAGATTATGAAGGACCCTGTGACTGCAGTAACAGGCATAACATACGAAAGAGAAAGCATCGAGCAATGGTTGTTGAAGACCAAAGTTTGTGTGTGCCCAGTTACAAAGCAACCATTGCCAAGAAGCACAGAGTATTTGACACCCAACCACACGTTGCGAAGGTTAATCCAAGCATGGTGTTCAGCAAACGCATCCAACGGTGTTGATCGAATTCCAACCCCAAAAACCCCTCTTGACAAGATCCATGTTCAGAAACTTGTAAGAGATCTTGATGTTCCTCAATGCTCTCAAACGGTGTTGGAGAAGATGCTTGCCCTGGCTATAGAGAGCGAGAGGAACAGAACATGCATGGCTGAAGAAGGAGTAGCAAAAGCTATGGTTATGTTGATCAACAAGAATTTCAAGGAAGGGAAAAACAATTGCCTAGAAGAAGCTTTGAGAATTGTTCATCTTCTTTGGAACATTCCAACCATGGCCAACAACATGAAAAATATAGTTGGGAAAAATTTAGACTTCATCAATTCGTTGACTTGGATTTTGCAACTTCACATGGATCACAACTTCAAGATGGTGAATGAAGCAATGACCCTTTTGAAATTGACAATTGAAGTTGCTGATTCAACCCCATTAGGGAGTTTAAACCTTGAATTCTTCAGAGAAATCATGAGAGTGTTGAGAAAGAGATCACTACTCTCCCAACAACAGGCTATTAAATCTGCTTTGCATGTTCTTATAAAAACGTGCCCTTTGGGTAGAAACAGAACAAGGATAGTGGAAGCAGGTGCAGTCAAAGAACTCGTAGAGATTGAGCTTGAAAAACCGGAGAAGAATCTAACAGAGCTCATATTTAATGTTTTGGCACAACTATGTTCTTGTGCTGATGGAAGAGAACAGTTTCTGTTGCATGCAGCAGGGATAGCAATGATTTCAAAAAGGATATTGAGGGTTTCTCCAGCAACAGATGACCGAGCACTTAATATATTTTTAGTGATTGCTAGGCATTCAGCATCAAATGAGGTTGTTCTAGAGATGTTGAGGGTTGGAGCAGTGTCAAAGCTTTGCATGGTGATGCAAGCCGATTGTGCTTCATATTTGAAAGAAAAAGCAAGAGATATACTTAGGTTACACTCCAAAGTTTGGAATAATTCTCCTTGTATACAAGTGTATTTGTTAACTAGGCACCAAAGGTGATCAAAAGAATCTCCAATTATTTTTTCTATACTCCTTTCTTGGGGAATTCTTAGGTAATCCTAAATGGAATTTTATTTTTTTTATTAATTCAGACCATTATTTGGAACTATTTTTTTTTCTTACCTTGGAAACTTTTTCTTGGCCTCTCTCAATAATGGAGAAAATCTTAAGTAATAGATTATTTGTTAAGACTCCCCCCCCCCCCCCCTCTCTCTCTCTCTCTCTCTTTTTTGGTTTGGGTAAAATTACTCCCTTTAATCCTGAATAAGTAATGGATATAAAAACAACTCATGGGACAATACGAATATTTAAATTAAGTTTATGTTATGCATGCACTAATTTACACCTTGTCCACCGCATGAAAAAGACCAATAACCTGGAACACATTCTGTTATGGACCTCAGAAAGGCCCACATTCGCAGGTAGCCCAAATTATACAAGCCCAAAGGAAAACATTATAAATAAGAGCTAAAGATAACAGATATGGCTGATCCCTCTCTAACCATATTTTACATAATCACAACAGTACACACTCACCTCATTTGGCTAAGGCCGTCACAAGTGTGTAGTGATTCGCTGACTTCAAGATATCTAATTCATAAGTATCTAGAGAGAAAGTACCAAATCCAACATCAAATAGCCAACCTAGAGTTGGACATATGTGCCTCGAGCAGAACACATTCATTCTTACAACTTCATACATAACTTATTGATAGTCCTAACTCTATTGCGCATGAAACAATATATTACAGTATTTATAATAAATTTTGTATCATTTTATACAAACATGTTTTGATCCGTTGTTCGTCAAAAAAAAAAAAAAAAAAAATCTTGTGACACATGCTATCAACTATTTATATTGTACTTTTCTCTATTATCGCTCAATTTAAATCTCGAATGCATTTTAAGAGTCTAATAATTTATATGTGACTTTAATATCAATGGAGTATTACTTTCTTTTCTTCTTTTTTTCAGTTTTACCCTTTCCAAAAATATCTCAACTGGTAAAATCTTATCTCTCTCCATATTAAATTGGTTTACTTTTCCTAAGTAATGGAAATGATTATAAATAGTAGTGTGTACCAAAAAAATAATGTTATTATACAAAGACAAAATTGATGAAGTGAATGAAAATATAGATGATTTTATAATTTTTAATAAAAGGGTAATCTTATCAAATTAATTTACTTTTTATTACTATTATCGAGATTATGTACTAACTCTTTATCCGGGGTACGTTTTATTTTTTTTAAGGTCAAATAAGATAAATTTTTTCTCCTACTTTCACAACAAATGATGGG
>JAVKPL010015544.1:0-122840 GCA_032173675.1 Gastrolobium villosum | reverse complement strand
CTTTCATCATCCTCATCATCTACTTGGTTCAGGTTGGTCTTATTAAACCACGTGATATCGAGTGGTCACAAGAGGATGATCAAACTTCTGATGCAGGTATGATTTATTCAATATCAGATACTGCATGGGTAAGTCCTGTACAAACTGTGCCAAAGAAAGGGGGTGTCACTGTGGTAAGAACGATAAAGATGAATTAATCTCTACTAGGACAATTACTGGCTGGCGAATGTGTGTTGACTATAGGAGGCTTAATGAAGCAACTAGGAAGGATCATTTTCCTCTCCCTTTTGTGGATCAAATGCTGGAAAGGTTAGCAGGTCATTCGTATTATTGTTTCCTTGATGGATACAGTGGCTATAATCAAATTGCAGTGACTCCTGAAGATCAGGAGAAGACAGCGTTCACTTGTCCTTTTGGCGTTTTTGCCTATAGGAGAATGCCGTTTGGATTATGCAATGCACCTGCTACTTTTCAGAGGTGCATGTTATCAATCTTCTCAGATATGGTAGAAAAGTTCTTGGAGGTATTCATGGATGACTTTTCGGTATTTGGCTCTTGTTTTGATGATTGCTTAGGCAACTTATCTAAAGTACTGAAAAGATGCCAGGAGACAAACCTGGTCCTTAACTGGAAAAATGTCACTTCATGGTCCAAGAAGGCATTGTGCTTGGAACACAAAATTTCTAAGGAAGGTATAGAAGTTGACAGAGCAAAACTAATGCTCATTGAAAAACTACCTCCTCCAATTAATGTTAATGGAGTGAGAAGTTTCCTTGGTCATGCTGGCTTTTATAGAAGATTCATCAAAGACTTCTCTAAAATTGCCAAGCCACTAAGTCAACTTCCCATGAAAGACAATGAGTTTGTTTTTGGTGATGCTTGTCTTAAAGCCTTTAATTTGCTAAAGGAAAAGCTCACTACTGCTCCTGTCATTTGTATATCCAGATTGGAGTATGCCATTTGAGTTGATGTGCGATGCTAGTGATCTTGCTATTGGTGCTGTTCTTGGCCAACGAAGAAACAAACTGTTGCACGTGATTTACTATGCTAGCAAAGTTCTGAATGAAGCACAGGTAAATTATGCAACAACAGAGAAGGAGATGCTCGCTGTGGTCTATGCAGTTGATAAATTTAGACCATATCTCCTTGGTGCCAAGACCATCATTTTCACAGATCACGCAGCCATAAAGTATTTGATCTCTAAACAAAATGCCAAACCACGACTGATAAGGTGGATGTTGTTATTTCAAGAGTTTGATTTAGAGATAAAAGACAAGTCAGGGATGGAAAATAAAGTTGCTGATCACTTATCAAGAATCCGAGAGAAGACCCTACAAGATGATCCTGCTTTAGAGATCAACGATTATTTTCCGGACGAACAAGTCCTTGCAATCTCTGTGAAATTGTCTGAAGAACCAATTTTTGCACTGCATATGGAACCATGGTTTGCTGATTTTGTAAATTTTAAGGTAATCAAGAAAGTACCTCCTGATTTCACAAAGCAACAAGTGAAAAAGTTTTTACATGATGCTAGGAGGTATGTATGGGATGGTCCATTCCTGTATTTCCAATGTGCTGATGGAATCTTGAGAAGATGTGTATCAGAATTGGAAATCAAGGAGATTTTATGGCATTGTCACAATTCTGATTATGGTGGCCATTTTGGTGGAAACAGAACTGCCCAGAAGGTATTGCAAAGTGGGTATTACTGGCCTACTCTTTTCAAAGATGCCAGAGAGTATGTTGAAAAGTGTGTAAGATGCCAGAAGACAGGGAACATTTCCCGAAAAGATGAAATGCCTCTAAACACTATTATGGAGGTGGAATTATTTGATTTATGGGGGATCGATTTCATGGGACCATTCCCATCTTCCTATTCCAACCAGTACATTTTGGTAGCTGTGGACTACGTTTCTAAGTGGGTTGAGGCGACAGCTCTTCCTACTAATGATGCCAAGGTGGTTGTGAACTTCCTGAGAAAGAATATCTTTACCAGGTTTGGAGTGCCGAGAGCAATCATAAGTGATGGAGGCTCTCATTTTTGCAATAATCAGTTTGAAAATCTGTTAACAAAGTATGGTGTCAGGCATAAGGTTGCTACACCTTATCATCCGCAGACGAGTGGCCAAGTGGAAGTTTCCAACAGGGAATTGAAGCGAATCCTGGAAAAAACTGAGTATTTCTCGGAAGGATTGGTCGAAGAGACTGGATGATGCACTATGGGCATACCGAACTGCATATAAAACTCCGATAGGAATGTCTCCCTATCAGCTTGTGTACGGGAAAGCTTGTCACTTACCTGTGGAGCTTGAACATAGAGCCTTTTGGGCTATTAAATTCCTAAACTTTGATGCCACAGCAGCTCCTGAGAAACGAAAGTTTCAACTGTTAGAGCTTGATGAGTTCAGGAATTCAGCTTTTGAAAGCTCCAGAATTTATAAAGAAAAAGCCTAGAAATATCATGATAGCAAAATTGTACACAAGGAGTTTGAGCCTGGTCAGCAGGTATTGTTGTACAACTCCCGATTGAAACTTTTTCCAGGGAAGTTGAAATCCAGGTGGACAGGACCTTTTGTGATTAAAAAGGTCTTTCCATATGGTACTGTTGAAATATCTTCCATGGAGGAGACAGACCCTTCAAAGTCAATGGCTCTAGGTTGAAGTTCTTCCATGGAGGACCAGTGATGAAACAGGTTGTGGCCTTGCGTCTTCATTCCATTGCAACTTAAATGAGGTAACCGTCAGGCTCGAGACGTTAAACACGCGCTAGTTGGGAGGCAACCCAACGTTCTTATCCCGTTAATTGTATCTTGTTTTCATTATTTTTCTTTAGGTAACCAGAGAAAAAAAAATGAATGAAGGAGGAAAGTGAAAAATCCAGTGAGTCTACGCTTGAAGCGTAGAACTCCACGCTTCCAGCGTAGAAAGAAAAAATTTAGAACAGAGGGTCTACGCTCCAAGCGTAGAACCCTACGCTTAGAGCGTAGAAAAGATGCTTAAGCAGAAGCTGAGCGCTCCAAGCGTGGGAACCCACGCTTGAAGCGCAGGAAACTCAAGAGGACAGTAGTCCCACGCTCCAAGCGTAGAACCCTACGCTTGAAGCGTGGGAAGGGAATTTGAAGAGTCAGAGACAGAAGGTCTACGCTTCAAGCGTAGAATCCTACGCTTGAAGCGTAGATGGGGAATGTGGAGCGTCAAGGGCAGTAAGTCTACGCTTGAAGCGTAGAACTCTACGCTTCAAGCGTAGAACTGGGTTTAAGTGAACCCTATTTCTTTTCTTCCCCAGCGCCGCGCCCCTTCCCCTTCCTCTCTTCTCTTTCTTTTCTTCTCCTCTTTTCTCTCCCTTTTTCTTTGCCTCTCCTCTCTCTCACCACCGTACACCACCATCACTCCACCACCGTCTACCAACCACTACCATCACACTCTTCTCTCTCTCACTCTTCCCCCTTCCATCTAACCACTCTTCACCACCGCGCACCGCCATCACTCCACCACCGTTCATCTTCTTCACCGTTTACTTGGGGTAGGATCAATTTTCTGCATAAATCTCGATCAAAATGGCTGGAGACAAGGAAAAAAGAATGAAAAAGGGCGCAGAAGGGTCATCTGTTACGAAAAGACCCCGCACAAATTTTGACTCCAGAAGGTTTTTGTCCGCTGAAAAGCAGGACGTTTATGAAACTAAACTGCTGAATAAAAATGTAATTAAAGAGAGGGGGTTCAATTTGGGGAATCTCCTACTTTTTGATGACATTTATTCAGTAGTTCAAAGGAGACACTGGAGGACATTGGTCACCTTTCCACAGGACAGTTCTGGGCGCATTCTCAGAGAATTTCTAGCCAATGCTGATAAGAACACTGTCAATGCCACCCGAAGGAGCTGGGTGAGAGGGAAGGAAGTACCATTTGATGCTGCGACAATTGAAGAATTTCTGCAAACTTCATATGACCCTACTGCTGAGTCTGTTCTTAATTGATTGAACTTAGTTATTGCTGGGGACAACAATTTCTAAAATCTGGGAATGGTGGATGGCCTTGCCCACCTGTTCTTGCACTTTAAGCTGCAATTATGGAACCACACTTCATTTCAGGGGAGATATTCGAACCAATTTACATTTTCAGTTTTAAATATCTGTCTTGGTTAAAGTGATTTTAAAAATTCAGCAAATTTTTTGAAATATGCCTGTTGTTTGGAATATGCCTATTGATAATCTCAGATCTAGATGTTGCTTTCCTAACATAGGATTGAGTTCATCTTAGGAAGTACATTAAGCTTGAAAATTTTGGCATGATGTCACTTGGCATGAGTAGAGATTAGAAGTGTTCGTCTGTCTGAAATTATGTGCTAGAATACATGATATGCCTGATATCTCTGTGAAAATCTAGTCTGAAATCATAGCCTTTGAGGTTTGAGCCTATACAGTAATTTTTTTTTTCTGAGAGGCCTCACTGTATTGACACTCTAGAACTTGGTTTGTTTCTCTACAAGGCATGCATTTTAACTGATATGATAAGGCAATTTGTTCTTGATAGCCCTGGCCATATAGCTCACCTATATAAATAATTTTTCCATTGTTATCCCCTTGAGCCGAGCCTGTTCATTGATAATTACCAAAATGTTGCTTAGCCTATCCATGTTAAACTTACCTTAAGTGAGATTGTGATCGTTCTAAAGAAGAAAATATCTAAGGTAAGCTCCACTACACTAAGCAGATTGGAAAAGGAAAAAGAAAATTAGAAAAGAAAGAAAAGGGAAAAGAAAAATGCGGGTGAAGCATTGTGAATAAAATTGGTCAACATAGGAATTGACTTCCCGAAATTCTGTGGGCAAGTTAGTGGAGCAAAACTGATGAGTTGAACCTATATAAATTATGTTGTTCTCAGTTTGTCAATTTCATAGCATTTGAAGCCACTCTCCATACAAATTCCTACCTGTAGCCAGGCCAAATTAAAACCATTGAAAGTCCTTTGATCAGTTAAATGCACGCGTTTGAATCCTTCAATTTTAAGGATCTTGAGAATATGATCAAGCCTATGGCAGTGTTACGGCTGTGATGGTTGTGTATGTCTGATAACCTAAAAACACAAGAGTGTGAGTTATATAGTTTGTCTTGGTGAGGGATGTTCAGATTACATTCATGATTTTTCAGAGAATCAATGGCATAATTAGAAATTCTTGCAGAATTCAGTCAGGCATGACATAATAATTTCTTCAAGTGTTTGGTTGATATTGTGTTGAAATACTGCTGTACATTTTTCTAAGTTTGAATCAGTTTATTGCTGAGGACAGCAATGTCTAAATCTGGGAATTGTTTGATATGCTCCCAGCATATATACTTTTATAGATCAAAAAGCAGGAAATCAGATCTAAAACTGTGTATAAAGGTGTATATGTGGTGAATTTATTGAATAAAAATTGTCAGACACTCTCTCACTCAGATTCTCCATGTTTACAGGAGAAAAATGACAAATAAAGGAGCTAGAAGAAAAATCAGACAGAAGCTCCACGCTCCAAGCGTAGGAACCCACGCTTGAAGCGTGGAAAAAGACTTCAAGACAGTGAGTCTACGCTTCAAGCGTAGAACCCTACGCTTGAAGCGTGGAGAAGACGAAAAGAGGCAGAAGCTCCACGCTTGGAGCGTGGATCCTGCGCTCCAAGCGTAGGGTTGAGATGGACAGCTGTCAGTTGCGAGAAAAGAAGGATTCTCAGGCTATAAAAAGGGCACAAGGCAACCCTAAGAAGACACTCCTGATTTTCTGAACAAAACCTAGGTCATTGGGAGGCGGAAGCTCTAGAGAGATCTCTTCTTCTACCTTTCTGTAGTTCTTGTAGTTTATGTTTTCATTAGAATATTGGATTCTAGCCATGATAATGGTTGGCTAGAACCTCTTTGCTGTAGTTAGGGTCACGAACCCTTGTGAACCCCTGATACAATGGATTGAGTTTTTATTGATATATTTATCCTTTGAATTTCGTTCTATTCTGATCGTATTGTTATTGTTATTATTAGATCCGATCAATCTAGTAAGTAATGATAAATCTGAGGATTAGGGCCAACAAGAGGGATCTGAGGTCTTTAATCCAGAAAGGGGATAGAACGACGGTATGAACATGATCTAGGGATAGACATGATTCATATTGTAGATGTTTTAATTATCGATCTTTATGCTTGATCTCATATAGGGCACCTCAAGGAATTAGGGTTCTATATGAGATTAAAGGGTTAATTCCTCAAGGGATTTAGAATTAACTATTGATACCTTTATATGATAATTATCTAATTTCATGATTTATATATTATTATTTAACTTAATCCAGAGTAAAAGGTGGGGATCATCGGTGAGTGTTCTCTAACTGCAGGGTTTTTCTCACATATTCAAACCCTTATTTTATTGGATTCTTTATTTTTCAAAAAGAACAAAAACACGTCTTTTTATTTTACAAATCAAATTCCCACACAATCCTGACATTCGTGTCAAAAACATCTTGGAAGATTTAATCTTAAAAAGAAGAGTTTAATTGATTTAGACACACTCTCTGTGGATACGAACTTTTACTTATCATTTTATTACTTGCGCGATTCGGTACACTTGCCGATTCACGTCATTAGCCCAAGAAGCTGTTTGGAAGCCCACCTAAATGGGTGTGTGGTGCATGGAGTTTAGTAATGGGCTTGGATAGTCCAAGCCATTACTAATTAATTTAATTAGTTAAATTAATAATCAAATATTTGAATTTCGAATTTTGAATTTGAAATTTGAATTTAGAATTTGAATTTCGAAATTCGAATTTTGAATTTGAAATTGGAATTTTGAATTTTGAATTTGGATTTGAATTTTGAAATTCGAATTTTGAATTTGAAATTTGAAATTTTGAATTTTGAATTTTGAATTTGAATGTTTGAACGTTTGAATTCAAGTGTTTGAATTCGAATTTAAATTGGTTTTGAAAAGTTGTTTCATAACAAAAGGATAAGACAGGATCTTATTGGAGCATATTCCTTGGATCAAGAAGCATCTTTGGAGCACTTCCTTGGTTGTTTGGTGCGCAAGTTTTAGGTGATAAGAATGTCATCTTATCACTTAAAACAAACCTCCATTCAGATTTGGTGGTTGAGGGAATCAGTGGGTGAGTTGATTCAAATTTTGAATACAACTACTCAATATATTTGGACCCCTTTTAGGGCTGAATTATGCGCATGAGAAGTATATACTATATGATAGTTTATGAATTTAAGTTTAAATTATTTTGAACTTAATTTCATGTGGATAAGATTGGAGGTTGTTGGCAAAGTTAGTTTTGCAACAGCTCCACCTTATCTCACTGTTCTATGCGCAAATTTCAAAGCAATTTGAAAGTTTGTTTTTCATTTTGAATGAATTAAATCCCTCCTCCTCTCCAAGTGTGCGCATATAACATGACTTGTTCCTCACCTTAGGGTTTTGTGAAAACCTAGCCAACTCTCCTCCATCTATGCACCATTCTGTAGGGTAGCTCAGTACACCTTTCCAAACAGGATACCTGGCCTCCACTTTCACCACTTGTGCGCATAGCAAGCCTCACTGTGGTGTTCATCTGGTGGCTTTCAAGAAAGGGTTCTTGCATCATTGACGAACGGTGGTGTGGATCACCATTAGAGGGTTTGAACCCTTCAAGCCTGACATCTGATCTCCCTGACTGATCAGGCCAAAAACAAGGTAACATCATGCTGTCTTAAAGCATGAACCTATGCGTGCATGTATATTTCGCAGTAAAATTTTTGTTTTACACCTTACATGCATCGGCCTTCAAAGGCCAGTTTACTTTCAGAGTGCGGTGCTCACCAATTGGACGGATTCAATGAAGTATCGCAAGAAGGATGTATCTCGGGTGACGAAGGTGAAGAGGATAACAAGCAATGCTTTGGCCTTGCGAATAGTTATAGCAACAAGGGAATGCCTTGAACTTTCAGATTTTTCAATCTTATGTGATGTTGCACAGTGTAACATCCCGCATAATTAAGTAAAATACTTAAGTACTATATGTGATAGATTTATGTGTAGATTTCGGATTTATGGTTTATGTGTGATGGCTTGCGAATTGTTGCTTTATCCTTGGATTTAAGTATTTAAATTAAATCATAGGAGGGTGCTTATGTAGGCATGTGAAATTTATTAAAATCCTATGAGTAATTTGATTGTGTGTTATAGGATCTTAGTGTTCATTGGACTTTGGAAGTGGGCTAGTGTGTGTGGACTTGCCACCTTTAGGCTTGTCTTATTGGATCCATCATGTTCAGCCCAAAGTTAACCCACACATAATTCCCTAAGCCTTGTCCAACAAGGTTGTCTTGTGTAGCAAGGAATTCCCACATGGCAAGATGCATTCCTTCCCACATCTTTCTTGCGCAAAAGAGGGTGATTAATACTTAGAAAAAAAATCTGCCAATTTCCCTCTTGTTTGACCGCCACTTCACCTTGCTTGTGCATCTTTTGGATTCAACCTCATTGCATGAAAGACACATGTACCATTTAGCATGATTTTAGGCTGCATTCTTCTTCTTTTTGGCGCACTTGAAGAGGGCTTGGAGCAGATTTTTATGACACAAAATCTGCATTGAGTGTTGACTTGGAGAACCACCTTACACCTTCCATCATGAGGCTGCAATGTGCAGATTTTTGCATGCTTTTGGCAGTCCATCATGAGCCAAACCTGCCCTTGCTTCCACATGCATCATAAGTAGGGTCTTGGGGCTGCATCTTCATCATTCTATGCGCATTAGGACAGCTCCAAATCAGAGTCTAGGCTGCCACAAATGACACCTCCTTCCACTCCTCCATGTGCGCAAGACTTGGCTGTTTGTGCAGAAAAAATTCTGACTTAGGACAGCATTCAGATCTGAACATATCTCTCCTCACTCTTTGCATGTGCATAGTGTATGTTAGAAGCAACCCTTTTCTTGTTCAGCCCAAGTGTGCAGCCCCACTTCTTCAAGCAACCAGAATTTTCATGATGCTTTATCATTGCCACCTCTCCTCACTCTCCCTTTAAGTATGCGCATAGGGAAGGGCTGGCCTCATGTACAAGTGCAGCCAACCTTCCTTCCTCATCTCCCTCACTCTCCTAGCCGAACATACAGCCCTCTTGGAGAAAGAAAAAACCTTGCTTAGACAACTCACCTTCCCTCACTGTCCAGCCTTGTCCTCAACCTTGAAGCTGTCCAAGTTTGTTCCTCCTCACCATATTTGCGCATAGAACATCCTAGGAAGTGGGGACTTGTTGTGAAGTAGAGCTAGAAAGGGTGTGGTGTGTGAGCAAGAAGTGTGTGCTACAAGAGGTAAGCCTTGAACTTAGACCTCATTCATGGTGTGTAATCATGTGTGTGCTTGAATGTCTCCTTGAATATGCTTTGCTTTGGATTCTTGATTGAGCATGGTTAAAGTATAAGGATGGAGCTATTCTATGATGATTTGTATGCTTAAGTTATGGAATGGAAGTCTCATGGTCATACTTAAGTTAATGCCCACTGTTTCGAGGAATATATATGCCACTGTTTTTGTATGAATATGCCACTGTTTTGAAGAGAAATATGCCACTGTTTCCCTTTGAATGTGCCACTATTTTGAGGATAAAATACTCACTGTTTTAGTCCATAATATGCCACTGTTTCTGCATAAAATACTCACTGTTTTAGTCCATAATATGCCACTGTTTCTGCATAAAATACTCACTGTTTTAGTCCATAATATGCCACTGTTTTCTGCATAAAATGCTCACTGTTTTAGTCCATAATATGCCACTATTTCTGCATAAAACGCTCACTGTCTTAATGCCACATATGTCACTGTTTTGCACCAAAAACTCTCACTGTTTTAGTACCTAAGGAGCCACTGTTTCTGCATAAAGAAACCACCCTATTGATGATCAAACCCCACTATTTATACCACTGTTTCAATGTCCAAAAACCATGATTTATGCTACTGTTTTAATGCTCAAAAATGTACCATTCATGCCACTGTTTTGATGCATAAATATCACCACTAACGTCACTGTTTTGAATGTTCAAATGTACCATTCATGCCACTGTTTTAATGTTCACAAATCACTACTTATGCCACTGTTTTGATGTTCAAATGCCACTGTTTATGTCACTGTTTTAACGTTCAAATGCCACTGTTTCTGCCACTGTTTGATGTCACTGTTTCTGCCACTGTTGATGTCCAAAGAGCCACTGTTTCTGTTTCAAAATGGTCACTGTTTCTGCTGTATGTTCACTGTTTTCCTGCTGTAAAACGTCACTGTTTCTGTCCACTGTTTTTAAGGAAAATACCACTGTTTTCTGCTCACTGTTTTAAAGAACAACTCACTGTTTCTGCTCACTGTTTTAAGCACAAACGTCACTGTTTTCTGCTGTAAAAACACTGCTGTATGCTCACTGTTTTCCACTATAAAACACTGCTGTATGCTCACTGTTTTCCACTGTAAAACACTGCTGTATGCTCACTGTTTCTGCTGTAAATAGCCACTGTAAATGATTGGTTGTAATTGATTTAGGTGCGCTTAAGAAGTGAGATACTTCGCTGCTGTTTGGTATTATTTAAGGCACGCAAAGGTAAGTGTCAGGCGATATTGCCTAATGTGACTATTGACTACTGGTATAAAATTGTGACATGATGCTCCATATTCCGTAAAAATATTATGTTCCATTATGATGAAAGGAAACTGCCAAAATGTGCCGTGATGGCTATATGATTATGAGGTAAAGACGTTATGTGGCAGCATAACGCATATGAAAAGTATATGTGCCGTGATGGCTATATGAAAGGTATATAAGCATGCACCTTACATCATACCGCATTTTTACGCTTTGTGTGTGAAAGCATAGCATGACATGCATGTATCAAGATCATATAGGCCTTGTTTTAGAATAGTTATGTACAGGACCATGTGTTTGAGCAAGCATCATATAGGCATCCCCAAGGTACCGGGGTATGGGACACTTGGCATCAGTCCGCATAGGCCCACAGTTGGAATCCACATGGAGCTCAGGTGCCAAGGGATATTTGATTCCACTGTGAAGTGCGCGCACGACGGTGCTAAAAGCGCAAAGGAAAGGCGTTATATACGCAATATATGAATATGATGAAAAGGAAAAAGGAAAAGGAACAAGGATATGTTGAAGTGACTGTTTATGATTTTGTGCCTAGTTAATACTGTTATATTACTGGTTTTGTTGCCACACTACTGGGATTATTCTCACCCCTTCGGGGCTGCTATTTTTCCAAAATGGCAGGAGGACGTAAAAGCATTTGAAGGAGTGATGTTTTGCTGTTGATTGCTGATGCGTGGATTATCACTGTTGTTGTTTGTTTAATTGGATGACTGTAATGATTAATGTTTTGGTACTCTTGGATGACTGTAGTCTTTATCATCTCTATGTTAGCTTGAACTTTTATGAACAACGGCTATTTTGGAAAACCTTTGTGAAAAGAATTTAAGTGCTGAAATTTTTACAGTGCACCTTACGGGTGGTGTTTTTATGAGCAAACGAACTCGGATTTACTATTATTTTATATGCACGCGAAGCCCCAAACGTGCTCTTTCTAAATCACTTGAAATATTTTTTTATCGTCCAAACAGAAGTTATAAGAACTATTGAAATGCCTTACGGATTTGTATACTGCTATGAGATTCTTTGTTAGCTCATGTGACGTTAATTCCTTTTTCTCATTACTTGCTTAGCAAACAACTCTCTTGGATGCATACAAGGGAGGGCGTTACAGTTAGTCATGAAATGCTGGTGGTATTAGTCATGTAGAAGTTGGTTACAACTATTGATACGCCTGATTAAGGGGTTTGGACTGTTGACTTGAATGCATGGTTGAAATCAAATCTGGGAATTAAGGTGTATAATGTCATGAATTGAATTTGTCTGCTGATAATATTTCTTATGCACATGTATTGGGAACTTTTCTGAGTTTCAGGAAAAGAGAATGAAAAAGGGCACCGAAGGGTCATCTGCTACAAAAAGACCCCGCACAAACTTTGACTCCAGAAGGTTTTTGTCCGCTGAAAAGCAGGACGTTTATGAAACTAAGCTGCTGAATAAAAATATAATTAAAGAGAGGGGGTTCGATTTGGGGAATCTCCTACTTTTTGATAATATTTATTCAGTAGTTCAAAGGAGACGCTGGAGGACATTGGTTACCTTTCCACAGGACAGTTCTGGGCGCATTCTCAGAGAATTCCTGGCCAATGCTGATAAGACTACTGTCAATGCCACCCGAAGGAGCTGGGTGAGAGGGAAGGAAGTACCATTTGATGCTGCAACAATTGAAGAATTTTTGCAAACTTCATATGACTCTACGGTTGAGTGTGAGTTTGTCCGACTATTCAATTTGATGCAGCCGTCAGAAGGGTATTATCGGGAAGAAATGCCCCTCATTGCTGATGAAATTCGGGAAAAGATCACCAGTCCATTCTCTGAATGGAAGTTTAGGCAGGGTCTCACTAATGTACCCGAAAAATTTACTAGACTCTGCCTTACTGGTGAGGCTATCAGCTGGCACACTTTTGTGAATGCTACGGTTATTCCCTCCACAAACAAAAGTGATGTCAATGTCGAGAAGGCTGTTCTATACTATGTGCTGATGGGGGACAAAAATCTGAATATGGCTGCTATTCTATCTGACAGAATTGTCCACATGATTACCCAAAGCAAGGACAATAATCTGTTGGCTCACAGCTCTTTAATCTCTCATCTATGTATTCGAGCTGGGGTTGAAATTCCCGCCTCTGAGCCATTGGATGTAAAGGCTGAAAAGCCTATGACAAAGATTGCTTTGGGAGGTTATTACAAGGAATCAGAAAAACATGCAGCATGGCTTCTCAACAGCCAGGGCAATCCTATACCCCCTCCAGAGCCACAGGATCCGTCAGTACCTCAGGCACCTCCAGCATCCCAGACATCAGCAGCATCATCCTCTGCTCGCCAGCCACTCTATGAGGATTCTCCCATCATACTCGAAATGCATGCTATGATGAAGGCCATGTGCCTGAAGATGGGGATAGATCCAGCAGATCCTCCTAGCTCCTTCCAGCAGTACACCATGGAGGAGTGATCACTGGCTGTTTTATTTTTATTTTTCTCTCGGACATTGTTAATTTTAAGGTTTAATTTTGTTTTAAATGACCAATAGGATTTTGTTAGGGTC
The DNA here is from genome assembly GCA_032173675.1 of Gastrolobium villosum. NCBI lineage: Eukaryota > Viridiplantae > Streptophyta > Magnoliopsida > Fabales > Fabaceae > Gastrolobium > Gastrolobium villosum. The sequence goes on along the minus strand of JAVKPL010015544.1, from coordinate 109,646 downwards.
AAGTCTACTGTTTGGATAAGAACATCTCAGGGTATTTTTCACTGTTTTGCTGATATAATATTGTTAATGATGTGTGTTAATTGCGCAGCTGTTCTTAATTGATTGAACTTAGTTATTGCTGGGGACAACAATTTCTAAAATCTGGGAATGGTGGATGGCCTTGCCTACCTGTTCTTGCACTTTAAGCTGCAATTGTGGAACCACACTTCATTTCAGGGGAGATATTCGAACTAATTTACATTTTCAGTTTTAAATATCTGTCTTGGTTAAAGTGATTTTAAAAATTCAGCAAAATTTTTGGAATATGCCTGTTGTTTGGAATATGCCTATTGATAATCTCAGATCTAGATGTTGCTTTCCTAACATAGGATTGAGTTCATCTTAGGAAGTACATTAAGCTTTGAAAATTTTGGCATGATGTCACTTGGCATGAGTAGAGATTAGAATTGTTCGTCTGTCTGAAATTATGTGCTAGAATACATGATATGCCTGATATCTCTGTGAAAATCTAGTCTGAAATCATAGCCTTTGAGGTTTGAGCCTATACAGTAATTTTTTTTCTGAGAGGCCTCACTGTATTGACACTCTAGAACTTGGTTTGTTTCTCTACAAGGCATGCATTTTAACTGATATGATAAGGCAATTTGTTCTTGATAGCCCTGGCCATATAGCTCACCTATATAAATAATTTTTCCATTGTTATCCCCTTGAGCCGAGCCTGTTCATTGATAATTACCAAAATGTTGCTTAGCCTATCCATGTTAAACTTACCTTAAGTGAGATTGTGATTGTTCTAAAGAAGAAAATATCTAAGGTAAGCTCCACTACACTAAGCAGATTGGAAAAGGAAAAAGAAAATTAGAAAAGAAAGAAAGGGGAAAAGAAAAATGCGGGTGAAGCATTATGAATAAAATTGGTCAACATAGGAATTGACTTCCCGAAATTCTGTGGGCAAGTTAGTGGAGCAAAAATGATGAGTTGAACCTATATAAATTATGTTGTTCTCAGTTTGTCAATTTCATAGCATTTGAAGCCACTCTCCATACAAATTCCTACTTGTAGCCAGGCCAAATTAAAACCATTGAAAGTCCTTTGATCAGTTAAGTGCATGCGTTTGAATCCTTCAATTTTAAGGATCTTGAGAATATGATCAAGCCTATGGCAGTGTTACGGCTGTGATGGTTGTGTATGTCTGATAACCTAAAAACACCAGAGTGTGAGTGATATATTTTGTCTTGGTGAGGGATGTTTAGACTACATTCATGATTTTTCAGAGAATCAATGGCATAATTAGAAATTCTTGCAGAATTCAGTCAGGCATGACATAATAATTTCTTCAAGTGTTTGGTTGATATTGTGTTGAAATACTGCTGTACATTTTTCTAAGTTTGAATCAGTTTATTGCTGAGGACAGCAATGTCTAAATCTGGGAATTGTTTGATATGCTCCCAGCATATATACTTTTATAGATCAAAAAGCAGGAAATCAGATCTAAAACTGTGTATAAAGGTGTATATGTGGTGAATTTATTGAATAAAAACTGTCAGACACTCTCTCACTTAGATTCTTCATGTTTACAGGAGAAAAATGACAAATAAAGGAGCTAGAAGAAAAATCAGACAGAAGCTCCACGCTCCAAGCGTAGGAACCCACGCTTGAAGCGTGGAAAAAGACTTCAAGACAGTGAGTCTACGCTTCAAGCGTAGAACCCTACGCTTGAAGCGTGGAGAAGACGAAAAGAGGCAGAAGCTCCACGCTTGGAGCGTGGATCCTGCGCTCCAAGCGTAGGGTTGAGATGGACAGCTGTCAGTTGCGAGAAAAGGAGGATTCTCAGGCTATAAAAAGGGCACAAGGCAACCCTAAGAACACACTTTTCATTCTGGACAAAATTCTAGGTCATTCGGAGGCGGAAGCTCTGGAGAGGATTTAGACACACTCTCTGTGGATACGAACTTTTACTTATCATTTTATTACTTGCGCGATTCGGTACACTTGCCGATTCACGTTGCTTGCAAGGAAAGAGCATATGAGTTCTTGGAAATTTAAGCACTTTTGGCCAAAAACCTATTTCACAAAAGTGATAGCTTTAAGTCTTGTGAACCTAAATCCTCTTCCTTTTCATCTTAAGGAACTTTGTAGTGAGAGATACACTCATCCAAAGAGAGCTGGTATTGAAAGAACCACCAAAGGTTTATTGAAAGAATATTTTATACAGAGCTTGAAGGCCCCATATGTCACAATATGTTGAGAGCAAAATGAATATTTTTAGGCTTATGATGATAATATGGCACAAAAGTTACATTGAGGTTTTGATACGTACAATATCGAAAGGGAAGGAAGATGGAACAGAGAGAATCACAAAGAATGAGTAAAAAGACGATTCAGTTTTATTCAAGATGGTTCCAATCAATATACAATCAGTTATTTATATGCAGGTAACTAATACCTATACAACTATGTAGTATACACGTGTATATCAACAACCTAACTCACTATTACAGATGTCAGCCCACACTTACTCTAAGTGTCCTTACTTAAAGTCTTTTAACCATGCTGGTCTCATTCTTCTCCTGATGGGTCTACTTGGGCCCACCTCATTTGGGCTTGTAACAACTATCCCTCCCTCCAAAAGGACCTTGTCCTCAAGGTCAATATAGGGATAAGCTGCAAGAAAATCCTCACTTGACTCCCAACTAGCATCTTCGGGAACTGTATCAGACCATTGGACCAAAAATTGGTGTTGGTCCTTACCTCCAACAAGGACAGTACGGTTGGCTAAGATTGCAATGGGAAGTTGCACAGGTCTGTTGTCAGCAGAGTGGGAGGGCAGAGGAGCAACCGGAACATCTTTCTGACCACGAAATGGTTTCAGACAAGAAACATGGAACGTGGGATGAATTTTGGAAGAAGCAGGCAAGTCCAACTGGTAAGCCACAGGGCTAATAACCTTCTTAATAGCAAAGGGACCATAGAAACGTTTAGCAAGCTTTTGATGGGATCTTCTTACCAAAGAAAGCTGTCGATATGGTTGTAATTTAACCAACACCATATCTCCTTCAGAAAAAATGATATCACGACGATGCCGATCAGCTTGGTTTTTCATACGATTTTGAGCTCGCAGCAAATTACTCTTCAGGCTAGACAACACTTCATTGCGTTGACAAAGGAGTGTATCTAAAGCTTCAATGGAAACTAGACCACGTGGGTAATGTGGTATCATAGGAGGAAGACGCACATAAACCGCTTGAAATGGAGACATGCCAATTGCCGAATGCACTGTAGAATTGTAATGCAATTCTGCCCAGCAAAGAAACGAAGACCAGCAATGATGTTGCTCAGAGCAAAATGCCCGCAAATATTGCTCTACATATCTGTTGGTGACCTCAGATTGACCATCCGTTTATGGATGGGTAGCTGGAGCTAGTCTTGATCTTGGTACCACTCAAAGAGAAGAGTTTCTGCCAGAATTTGCTCATAAAGATTGGGTCTCGGTCAGAAACAATTGAACGAGGGAAACCATGTAGCTTCATGATTTGCTCACAGAAGACACGAGCCACCACAGCTGCTGTGAAGGATTGTGGAAGACCAACAAAGTGGGCATACTTGGATAAACGGTCCACAACCACTAGAATTGTAGCAAGACCATTGGAGTGGGCAAACATGTGATGAAATCTAGTGTTAAATCCTCAAAGATAGCTTCCGGAATTGGTAAAGGATGAAGTAATCCCAAAGGGGATGATGTAGATGTTTTTATTTGTTGGCAAACAATGCATTCCTGAACAAAAAGATTTACATCCCTGCGCAAATGCTGCCAATGAAAAGAAGCAGCGAAGAAATGTCCTAAGGGAACCAGCATGTCCACCTAATGGACTACAATGAGCTTCCTCCATCAATGCTGTCCGCAATTGGGATTGAGAACCTAAATAAAATCGCCCCTTGTGATAAAGGATACCATCCTTGCAGGTAAAAAAAGAATCCAGTAATAAGCCATCTGATAATTTCTTGTGCAAGGAAAGCAACTCTGGATCAGAACCATTTTCGGTCTTGATGCTATCAATAAGCTCAAACTGTGGCTCAGAAAACAAAGCCCTTAAGGCACCAGCATCATTATCATCAAATTGTCTCGACAAGGCATCAGCCACAATATTAGAAGCACCAGGTTTATATTCAATTGAAAATGAATAACCCAAAAGCTTATGGACATACCGATGCTGTTCAGGGGTTTGAATAGTTTGAGAAAGCAATTCCCTGATACTCTGGTGGTCAGTTCTAACTATAAAATGAGCTCCTAGGAGATAGTGTCTCCATTTCTTCACAGTCTCCGTTATGGCATATAGTTCCCGAACTTAAGTAGATGCCTTGGACAGTCGAAAACCTTACTTCTTGCTAAAAAAAGAAATAGGCCTGCCATTATGAACTAAAACAGCACCAATACCCAACTGAGATGCATCAGTTTCCACCAAAAAGGGGGCAGAAAAATCAGGTAAGCCCAAAACAGGAGTGGAGCTCATAGCTGATTTTAATGCTGAAAAAACATCATTTGCTTCAGGTGACCAACAGAGCTTCTCTGATTTCAACATATCTGTTAAAGGTTGAGCAATAGCAGCATAGTGATGCATAAATTTTCGGTAATATCCAGTCAAACCAAGGAAGGCTCGTAGTTGTTTGGTCGAATGAGGCTGAGCCCAATCTATCATGGCAGCAACTTTTTTTGGATCAGCCTTTACTCCCTCAGCACACATAATATGACCAAGATAGGAAATCTCAGGCACTCCAAATGCACATTTGCTGAACTTAACAAAAAAATTGTTTTGCTGCAAACATAAAAGTGTTAGTTCCAAGTGATGAATATGATCATGCAAAGTGGCACTATATATGAGAATGTCATCAAAAAAAAATGACAAATTTCCTCAAGAAGGGACGAAAAATGTGATTCATGGCATATTGGAATGTTGCTGGGGCATTCATTAAACCAAATGGCATCACAAGAAACTCATAATGCCCTTCATGGGTCCTAAAAGTCGTCTTGTGAACATCTTCGGGCAACATTATGATTTGGTGGTAACCTGCTCTAAGGTCCAATTTGCTGAAAATAGTAGCACCAAGCAATTCGTCCAATAACTCATCAATAGTAGGTATGGGAAGGCGATCGGGAACTGTAATGGCATTAAGAGCTCTATAGTCAATACACATACGCCATGTTCCATCTTGCTTCTTGACCAATAAAACTGGAGATGAGAAGGAACTTCGACTATGTTGAATAAACCCAGCTGATAACAAATCAGAAACTTATTTTTCCAATTCAGTTTTCTGATGATGAGGGAATCTGTATGGCCTCACATTTACTGGTTTGGAACCTTCCAGCAAGTGTATAGAATGGTCCATACCTCTAAAAGGTGGTAGAGTGTGAGGTATCTGAAACACTGCTTGGCATTTGATTAAGATGTCCCACTATTCGGGCTGAAGAGTGGTTCTTATAGCCTCAAGTTCAGGATCTACATGAATTTCAGGTTCAGAAATGAAAGAACAACATACTGTGGAAACAGTAGGTTTATCCATGTTCAACATACTGTAGTTTGACTAACTGGTTGTCCATTAGAAACTCCATCGACTGATTGAGATAATCATGAGTGACACACCCCAAACTGGCTAGCCAAGTCATACCAAGTATGATGCTTATGTCCTATAACTCCGGTACCCAGAAATCAACAACAAATGTACGATCCTGAATCAACAATTGCACACCAGGACATTTTCTTTCACACCACAAGAAATCGCCATTTCCCATGAAGACTTTCATACCCCTTGAGTGAATCATAGGAATACTCAAGCTTGATGCCAATGCACAATTAATAAAATTGTGTGAACTACCAGAATCAACCAATACATGTAGTTCCTGATTACAAATAGTGGCAGATAAAAATAAAGCTCTAGGATGGACTGAACCAGATAAAGAATGCAAGGTGGCTTCTAAGGATACTTCCTTAGTTTCGGGTGACCAGAGAATTTCCTCCTCAGTTTCTTGTTCCTCCTCCAAATCTCCCACCAACAGAAGCATTTTGGCTTTACATCTATGTCTGGAGTTCCACTTTTCCTCACAGGTAAAGCATATTCCCAAATCTCTGCGTCTCTGAATCTCTTCAGGTGGCAATTTTTTTACTGGGAGTGTGGACGACAGGGAAATCGGTTTGTGTTGATAATTGGAAAGAGTAGAAGATTGGGTTGTCAAGGTAGATGAGGCGGAGGGTTGGTTGTATGTGGTTGATTTGGAAGGGGGTGCTACTTGCGAAGAGTTAAAGGAAGGTTTTTTCTGGGTATTTGTTAAGGAAGCACGCAACTGGTCATGGTGTGTGTCAAGGCCATAGGCTAGTTGCATTGCATGGTGGAGAGAAGTTCGCCATTGGAGTTGGATTGCACCTTTTAATTCAGGGTGGAGTCCAGAGACAAAAAACTCATCAACACATCATCACTGAACCCAGGGACTTGATTCAGCAATACCTCAAATTCTAGAATGTATTCCATCAACGTACCCGATTGTGAGAGTTTCGAAAGAGCCCCCTTGAGATCGATGAAAGCTGAAGCTCCAAATCTCTGTCTCAAAGCACTTGTAAAATCATCCCATTGCTTGATCAATCCTGTGTTATACATCCACCGGAACCATGGAGAGGCTGGACCCTCCATCTTCAAACCAGCAAGTTGAACCTTCATGCATGGAGGAACTTGTTGCATCTGGAAGAACATCTCGGCTTTGAAAATCCAATTGTTGGGATCAGACCCATGGAATTGGGGAATTTCCACTTTGATCGATTTCAAAACGCGTTGTTCCGGTGTTTCTGATGGACAAAATTGGGAACCAATTGCCTCCGAATGAGAGCCCTGGTGCTTAAAACTCAGCGGAGAAGAATTTTGGTGTTTGGAAATGAATTCCCGCAACCGAGAATCAAGGCCAAGAACAGATTCCATAAGTTGATCTAATTTCTGATTAAGATCCGAACGAGTGGATTAATGTTCTAAGTGAAACTCAGAACGCAATTCCTTAGCAACTTCTTGAAGTCTCATGGTGAGGCAGAGATCGACAATGGAAGCACCAATTGATACGTACAGTATCGAAAGGGAAGGAAGATGGAACAGAGAGAATCACAAAGAATGAGTAAAAAGACGATTCAGTTTTATTCAAGATGGTTCCAATCAATATACAATCAGTTATTTATATGCAGGTAACTAATACCTATACAACTATGTAGTATACACGTGTATATCAACAACCTAATTCACTATTACAGATGTCAGCCCACACTTACTCTAAGTGTCCTTACTTAAAGTCTTTTAACCATGCTGGTCTCATTCTTCTCCTGATGGGTCTACTTGGGCCCACCTCATTTGGGCCCACCTCATTGAGGTTTTATAGTTCTTGAAGGCAACGTGACCAACTAGCAGAATATTTTCATGACCAATTGTAAGGCATTAGTTGATCTTCGCAAGATATCGGTGACTTTAGCCAAGTGAATAAGGCTTTGAGTGAAAAGCCAAGTGAATAATGCTTTGAGTGAAAGATTGTTGGATTTTTGAGGAATAATACTTATTGAGGAAAACTCTAGATGATTGAATTGATTATCGTGACCAAATTGGTTATTGAGGAAGCCTTTAGATGACTGAATAGTTATTCCTATGATGAAAATCATGTTAGTGAAATGATTATTGCTCAAGGTATCTTAGATGGAAGAACTAAAGTACCTCGCAAGAATGAAATTTGATCATTAGTGAGACATGATACAACTTGAAAAGGGTGTATATAAAGCTATAGAAATTAGCTAACCTATTATAGATTAACCTCAAAGTTAGATTGACATAGTGAATGATTATGAACCTCCTTAGACACAATTTTATTAGTAAGTGTTGCGTGAAAAAAAAGACTTACCATAAAAGCATCGGACAAATGTATATGGAATTAACATTGACAAAGTCTGAGCAGATCCTAGGTATATGAATCATCCTAGGCATATAAATTATCATTATGAATGAAACCTAGTTCAAGAGTTCAATTCTTGTAATGCCTGGAAACTTGCAAGGAACAACGACTATCCCCACTCACTAACACGAGGCTTTTCAGGGTGCTTTGTCCTCACTTGCACCCTTCCCGGGAAAACTTCCCAGGATGTCACCTTCCCAGAATTGCCCCAAGTCAGCACGCTTGACTATGGAGTTCTTCCGTTCCTGGCTACCGAAAAATAGATGCATCTTATTAGTATAGGTAGTACTAATTAATTGTTATAAGTTATTCCCAACTGTATTATCTCATACCACCACAGTCTCTGGAATCCATCTCTTTCGGGTGTTGATTCGAATCATTCACGCACCCTCGTCGCTGGAAGCCTGCCAGGAGCCGCTCCTTTTCCATGCCCTTTCGCACCGGCGATCACTCCTCACCTTCGTCAACGCCCAGGATGTTACATACCCACCAGATTCCGCCTGGTTCGTCCTCGAACCACATCATACTGGAAGAGAGGCCCTGCTCTGAGACCATAAAATGCAACAGCCCGTTGTACACTGATATTGTTAACATTGATTATGATATTAAGCGCAGTTACAATCATAACAGTTCATTTATAAAAATGCGAGTAAACTTTTTCCTTTTCATTACGCGAGCATTTAAAATAATAATAAAGCGTAATGAATAAAAGCTGTGATCATAACTGACAGCTAAATACAGAACAATAATATTAATTTCCTAACTATCATATAATTCTTCTCTCAAGTCACTAAGGGGTTCCCATAAACCCACTTAATCAAAATCTCACTTTTACGGTTTTTACCTATCCAAATATGGTTTAGTATTTTGGATACTGCAAAAAATTCGCATGTCGCGAACCTATAATATTTTAGTATGTTATTTTAGACTTAATTATCTTTTCAACAAGCTATCACACAGTCCAAAAAGTCCTCGTTTGCTCCAGTTATCACCGTTTAAAGTTGGACAAGCAAAACTACCAGCCAACCTCAAATAGGGCTCCAAACATCACCCACTCTTTCAACGATTCCGGACATACCACTCAACCAATTGCTCTCAAATATTTATACAATAAACTAGACACATCAAGATTCAATTTGACATATCATGGGCCTAATTTGACCAAGAATTGAGGTGGGAATAAATTCCCTAATTCTGTAACCCGAGAGCCCCAAGTGCAGGGAAATTCTGGGAAGTCCTCACTCTTCTGTTCTATAGGTCTGCGCACAACTCCAGTGGCTACCAAATTTTGATACAACATAGTTGACATCTCAACCTTCAAAATGGTGTATGGGACGCCCCCATTGGACTTCTGTGGAGGGAGATATGCTCTCCCAAAATTCACATAAAATCTGCCATTTTATAGAAATTTCGACAGCATCTCCTTTGTTTATTCAACTTATCTCACTTTATCAAAAGTGTGTTATCTATCATTAATGGTACCTACTACTCAAGGGTGGCACTCAAGGACCAACAATGTCTTGGTGCTCTTACAACCATCAAATTTATATCCATTTGCTCACTTTACATTTCATTTCTTAAATTATAAAACTTAAACCACTTCAATCACTTTGATCCATTTGCATGGATTCTTTAAACATACACATAATTCATCAACTAAAATAGGCTTATTTCCCTTTCATCATACATCATCCTTCAATATTACACAAGGTCCAATATTTACAAATTACAATTCTCCAATATAAACATAATACAAATAAATCCTCCAAGGTACAACATAATAAATACTCAAAATAAAGCATGGTAAATCATCAACTAAACTTAGACAAAATATGGCATGCACAAAGATGACAATATACATAATCCTAACTCAACATACAATGTTCATGCCCTAAGTCTAGCCTATGCCACAAAGTGCATTAATCTCCAATGCTCATCCAATGGGCCTCTTGCCCACGGCTCCTGCCCCACTGCTACTACATGAAATAAAGTCCCCAAAATGGGATGAGATATACGAATATATCTCAGTAACCCAGAGATTCTGGAGATTACTCCGCCCTATGGCTCACTCAAATGTAAATTAATAATATACTACAACAACCAAAAGGGATAAAGCAAGGGATTTAGTGAAGTATGGAAGCATATGGAGTAAAAATACGATGAACCTGGAATGTTCAATGCCAAAGCCACGCAACACCCGGCCTATTGGCCTCGGCATATAGCCTACGAGTTCTCATCCAAGGAAGTGTTCCCAGAACATCAACCAAGGCACTCTCCATCCATATACACCCGAGACTTCCCTAGTGTACTCCTTAACGGATAACACACCATGACCCTAGGTCAACTGGAACTCCCTCACGAAGACCCATCCAGTGAAAGTCCGTAACGCCTGAAGGCAACACTCTCCTGGATAAAGACACGGTACATCCTATGTACCCACTAACATACATAATGCATGAGCATGTAAAATACACAATCAACATACACATCCAACCACTACCCCCAAGGGGCATGATGGAGCACACACGAGGACTAACCCCAGTACTAAGGGATTACCTGATGGAAGCTCCCTCTCTAGGTGGCTCTAAAGCAAAACATAATTGAGCTTAGTCCAACAATAAATGCCTACGCATAGGTCATTCCCATCTCAATACAACCAAATAAGAACATGTACATGGTTATTCTAGTACTCAAGCATTTTTACATGACCACTTACCACAATCCTTTTGATCAAGGACCAAAGGCAATCCACCAAGCTCACCGTTCCAAGTTCACATCCGTGGAAGGCAACCTACAATGATCACACAAGGATCATCAACACAATGGTGCAACCAATCAAAATACAAAGCGCCACAAGCCCACCAACACACACCATGAACAGCCAAATGGCCCAAAAATACGAAGTCATGTTCTTAATTTTATTTCAAGGTTCCACTAGCTTCCTAAGATTACCCCAACACCAATTCAATTCCTAAATTCCATTCCATTACCATCTAACATCATTTTTCCCAATTATCTTCCTTTAGGCCAATTTTACACTTAGACATATCCAATGTTTCCAATTCCAATCTACACGCATCAAACCAACATACAACCATTTAAACACAATCTACAACCTCAACACCAATCACTTGATTTTTACATCATCTTTTCCTTACTTTCCTACAAGGTCGAATTCTTCATGCAAGTATACCTAGGAGTATTCAATCCAATTTCACACTTCTACACATCATACAATCCACTAATTAACTCATACAGTTACTCCACAACTCAATTACACAATCCTACAATCATTCCATTTCATAAAGTCTTGCTCATAAACACAAAGTTTGCCTAAGTTAAATTATTTTTTCTCAATAAATTTTATGATCTCAGTCACTCTAATTCATCATTCTAAACAACATTTATCTAATGCACAAATTCAATTTGAGATCTCCAACAACTCAAACTCACCAACATATTCAAATTTCATACCCATTTTTAAATTATCAACAAAACTCAATGGGATTGGTAATGCTTACCACAAATGGACTCACAAGCCTCCAAGGAGTGATATTCAAGCACCATTGCAACTCAAACCACCATCAATGACCCCAAAATCATTCAAAATTGACACCTTTTTGGCCAATGATCTCTTTCTACAATGGTCCCCATGCGAAACTAAGGGTAGCAATGTGTTCCTCTCAAGATTTTACACAAGTTTGGCTTTGGAATCACTCAAATTCATGCCCTAGAACTCAAGTTATGTTGGTTTGAAGTTTTCAAGCTTTTCTTTTTCACTAACAATGGAGGGCCACAAAATTTGCAAGGAGGAAGGAGGAAGATGATCCAAAAATCTAATTTCTCTTATGTGCTCATAAGTCACTTAAGTGGGGGTGGGTCCCACAAGTGCCACCTCACTTAAATTCACTTAAACTTACTAATCACCAATTAATTCATGAACTACCCATTAAATCAGAAATTTAACATTCATCAAATTCGCTTAATTACGCTTGAACATATGAATCCGAAGTTTTCCGGTCATTCGGTGAAATCACAATTTTAATCTGATATGTGCATCGTTGGCACGTTTCCCTAAAAACCCTAATTTTCATCAAATTTCATCAATAATCACAATTCTTAGTCCTATGTACCTTTTCCAACTTATTTTGAAACCTAGAGCTTAAATTTCGCTCGGCACATTTTTCGATGCAATTGTAACGCTGTATTTTTACTCGATAAAAACACTATTCATCAAATTTCCAACAACTTGCCTAACCACTCAATTTTTAGTTTTGAATCCATTTCCAAGGTTAGTTTTCCCATTTGAGACCTTCTACTAATATTTTACTGTTTAGGGTTACGTGTTTGTCAAATCACCATTTTTCCCTTTTTATGTATTTTGACCCAAAACTTAGAATTTTCACTAATCCTACCCTTTAATCCTTATTTAAACTATAATTACATGTTTTAAAACTAGGAGGTGTTATATTCACCCCTTCTTTTCGAAAATTTTTTCGCAAAATTAGCATTTTACTGGTCCACTAACTCAGGATATTGCCGAAGAATTTCATCATTCCACTCCCAAACATAACCTTGTTTAACAGTATCCTTCATTCCTCGATCCACCACAAACACTTGCCAATTCTGGTAATATGACTTTCAAATTCACTATATTTTAAATTTTCCATAGGCCAAGGCCATACCTTAGGTTGCGCTTTCACTGTTTTATAGTCAATGATATATCTTTGTTACAAGTTCATCTGCCTAACCTCACTTCATTTTTATTTTTATCTATTTCTCTGACTTAAGGTCGTTCACAACAACCTCAAACAGTTTCTAAGTATATTTACTAGCCATTTCCTGAACATTTTAACTCACTTTCTTTAGTAGTTCAATCCATTCGCTGCTAATACTGTTTCAACAATACACTAGGATACTGATGGGACAAAAATTCTTTCCCATCTAAGCCCATTTTTTATGGCAAAATATCGTTTGTTCCCTCATCTGATGAGCAACTTTAGCATTAAAAACACTTGTTTTATATCTTTATGACAAAAACACAGTGGGGAACGGATGATGACGTAACCCTTTAGAAAATATATAAAAAGGGGAACAGATTGAGGACATTAAATACACTTGCTCCATTCATTTAATCTCTCTGACCACTTTGCAAGAAACGTTGAAAAAAAGTTTCCATAAAGCATAAGCGGTGCAGCAATCAAGCACGAAGAAACGTGTACAACTAGGAATAAAGAGTTCTCATTGGCCTAAGAGGAAAGCAAGAGATGGGAACTGCAAAGAAATGAAAAATCTCAACAATAAGTATCCCATCCAAGCAAGTTGCAAACCTCTAAACACTGTTTCCACTGCCCCGTCCATGCAGTGAAGAAAACAACTCAAAGGAAATTACAAGCTTTGCCATTCACTCTTCTGCCTATAAATAGGACGTCCCAGCACGAAGAAGATCATCGAATTCCTTAAGAAGAGATCATTAGCTTATTTTATAGTTTCACTTTTGTATAGCTTTAGCTGTAGTTAAGTGACAACACTTCTTCTTTATTCTGTATCACCCACTTGAGACTCCTCACGAGTAGTAACCATATTCTCCACTTTTCATTTTATTGTAACCTAATTTGTTTCCAGTTAAATATAAGTGTTATTTCTCTCATTTTCACTCGTTATCTCTGAACTGAATCTCGGTCTATGGGATTGCAGTTTAGAATAATTATGTTTAAAGTAGTAGCCATGGGCTAAATTATCTGTAGAACGGAAAAGCTGCGAAGTTCTTAAAGAATTATTTTCAAAACTCTTATACTGAAGCTTTTTGTATTTCTCTGGTTAAGTAAGCTATATTTATTGTGTATCAATGAAAATTAAACACATACTGAGAAAGGAACTTCCATAAGGAAGGGATTTCAGACAGCTTAACCAAAGGGTGGAGGCAGTGTTGTCAACACTGCTGGTTGCCTTAGGAATAAGGGACCACTTTATTCATTTAAAGGTTATGTGCTAAGTAACTGTTGGAGTCAAGGGAGCCATAGCAATATGGAAGCTTGTGAGCCATTTAGTCCATGAGCTTAAGAATCAGAGTTGGCAGTGAAGGGACTGGAACAAATACAAAAGTGTTAGGTCTTGAGCAGAGAAAATAGTTATTTAAGAATGGAACAGTGAATCTGTTCCTTGTGTTAAAACTATTTTTAAACCATCTATACTGTTGTCTCTTAATTACTGTTATTACTTCTGTTATTTCTGTTTTATTCAGTCTTGTATCTATAAATCTCCAATGACTATTGTCGTGCCTTCTTTTGTCAAGAATGATTACATATATAACGACGCGAGGAGCTGTTTGCTGTCAGATTGAACCTACTGTTCCTGAGGAACGTTGTTAAGACAGTAGGGAATGTTTGACCAAACAAGTCAAATACTAACTTTTCTTTTCATTTTCATTCTTTTTAAAATAGTTTAAGGCATTAATTAGAGTTCTATCCTCGTGGGAACGATAATCTGAGCATTAATACTCCCATTTATTACTTGATGCGTGCACTTCCGCACTTGGGTAGACGTTAAGAGAACGAATGTGTTTTCTCTTACTGAACTAAATAAAGGAACGTCCTTCATCATAATATTTTAATCAACCAACAAGTTTTAGACCCAACAAGTTTTTGGCGCCGTTGCCGGGGATAGATACACTAAATTTTATCCTTATTACTGTTTTAAGTACATACTCTGTATATTTCATTTTTATTTTATTTTTTGTCACTTATTCTGCTGTTCATACTATCTGTGTTTTATGGTTTATGAGTGAAGATTCTGAAATAGACTCTCATCACTCCGTTGAAATACCTGAGTTCTTCTTTGATCCTGAACCAGAACGTACTTTACACAGGATAAGAAGAGATCTCAGGGAAAATATTTTTGAAAACATGGTTGATCACAACAATAACAATGATGATATCCCTCCTGAATAGAACTTCAGAGCTTTGGCTGATCCTTTCAGGAACAGACCAGAGAGAGGAGTAATCGTCCCTCCTGTAGCTCCCAACTTGGACTAAAACCCATCATGTTCCACATGATCAGGGAAGCTGGAGTCTTTCATGGACTCCCTGCAGAAGATCCTTACACACACCTCACCAACTTTCAAGATATCTATGATAATTTTAGAACTGATGGTGTGACAGAGGAAAGTATGAGAATGAGGTTGTTCCCTTACTTCCTAGGCTCAAAAGCAAAAACATGGATGAAAACCCTCACCCCTGGATCCATACACTCTTGGGAGGAACTCTCTAATAAGTTCATAGACAGATTTCTCCCTATGTCTCCAAGCTGATGTTAGAGCAGAGCTTTCTAACTTTAGAATGTTTTATGGAGAAAATCTCTATAAAGCTTGTGAGAGATATAAAGACATAATCAGAAAATGTCCAAACCATGGGGTGGAGAGTTGGGGAATTTTAAAGTCTTTCTATAAAGAGATAGATCATACTTCTCAATCACATTTAGACTTTACTGCAAGAGGATATTTTTTTACAGGAACTCTTGAATCCAGGTACGAAATCATAGAAGGCATTGCAGAAAGATGTCTCCAATGGCCACTAGACAGGGTGAGCCCAATAAGGAAGCCAGACATGCTAGGATTGGACAAACAAACTGCCATGGAAGCTCAGCTATCCTCACTCATGAATGAGGTGAAGAATCTGAAAGCTGATCAAGAATACCCAAAGGATGGAAATTTTACAACTCACACCAGCTGAGAGTGAACCATGCTCAGCCTGTGGTGACTAGGGGTGTTAACGGGCCGAGCCGAGCCGAGCTTTGATCTTAACGGGCCAAGCCTGTATTTAAACGTATCTGACTGGCCTTAGCCTGTTACCTGTCACGAATATAATATTGGCCTGTGGCCTGGTTTATTTACAAAAAATAAAAGCCTGTGTGAAGCCTGTCTTAGCCTGTTAGCATATTAAAGAATAAAAATAAGAGAACAAAATTCCACAAAAAATCAATTTCCAGATAGAAACCTTAGCTTCCAATTTGCAGAAATAATTTACAAAGTCTACAATAAATAAATAAAATTAAAGTGAGAGAAGGTAGATAACAGGTTATATTATCTTAGCCCATTATAAAAAAAGTGCCAACAAAAATAAAAAATAAATAAATAAATAAATTGACACAAACAAGCAGTGCACAGTGGAACGAATGAGTTTTTGTGGGTTTGTTTGTGTGAAGGAGGATGAAGGATAATATAGAACAACACTAATAATTCCATAAATATACATAAATTCAATATATATCCAAATAGCATAATATAGAACAAAATCATTCAAAAAGTCTGTTAAACCAATAAAATGGGGTGAAATAAATTGATGAGAGAGAGAGAGTTATTACAAATAGTATAAAAAATATAAATAAATATTTATATACTAGGCTAGCCTGGGAGGCTCTAAGGCCTAGTTCTGAATTAGAGTCTGAGACCTTTTTATTAAACGAGCTTTTATACAAGTCCAAGTCTGGTTCTAACACGAGCTTTTATTAAACGAGCTCAGGCCTTTACGAGCCGAGCCAAAGGCCCCTGGCTCGTTTACCACCCCTAGTGGTGACCTCCATGATTTAGCAGACTGCCCATCTTGGTGTGTTATGCCTTACTTTTTCAAATGACACAGAATTTTTTGGCGGTGGTTTGAACGGACGCCAAGCATAAAATAAACCGCCATTGAATTCCATTTTTAATATAGTGGTGGTCCACTATGCATTTTTTTTCAAAATCATATGCATTTAATAAATGGCATTAGATAATGTTTGTAGCGTTTATCTTAATTATTTTAGTAAATTTTTATTTTCTTCTGAGCTGCAGATGTTTATCCACGGACCACGAAGAACTATATGTTGAAGAATAACAACCTATTTTATAATCAAGCACTTTTACGCACTAAAGTAAATTATTGAATAGATATGTAATAACAGTACAAACTAACTAACGATATAGGTCAAAAGACACAGAGAGATCGATGTTGTTTTTTTAATAAAGGATATGGTTTGACTTTTATTTAACGAGGTTATTCCATACTTTTGGTGACAGAAATCCTTGCTCAAATATTGATATTATACCTCATTATAATTGCTTTTCAAGCTAGAATCCTAGCACTATTTAATTGTATGTGATTTCACTTTAATTACAGCACCATTTCTGGGTTCTTTTTTCTTTTTTGAGATATATACATTCCTTTCGCAATTTGACCCGTGTGGTGAAGACCAAAGCTCTCTCCAAAAGTATTTCTTCAAGGATCGAATTTTTGACCTTGGTACTTTTAACTAGTATATATATGACCGGCACCCATTGGGTATTTTGCTCTCCAAGATCAGTGTTTATTTGAGGATCGAACTTTCCACTTTAGGGTTCAAAATAGGTGTGTTCATCAACTGATCCAAATCGATTTAAATCGCGGTGATGAAACCAAAAAATCGATAATCGAAAATTGAAAAATCAAAACAAAACAAATGCATATTTTAATTAGATTGAATCGGTTTTCGGTTTAGTTGGTGAAAACTGATCCGATCCAAACTGATCCAATACTTTATTTATTTATTATTTTTGAAGGATGGTAACTTAGAATCTTGTTGTTTTATAGACTTGAAATCTTGGATGTTATTGATAGCAAACTCTTGTTTTAATTTTTTATTATCTGTTAATCTATTTTAGCTCTTCATGAGTTTTAAGATTTGGATTTTCCGGTGATTTGCAACTTTGTATGGCTTTATTTTGAAATAGCTAGTTATTTATATGCCTGAAATTTTAGGTTTTTTGAAAATTCGAAAACCGATCCAATCCAAACTGCATAAAATTGGATTAGATTGGATCAGATTTAAAAAAAAAAATTCAAACCGAATGGATGATTAAATGATCATATCAAAGGGATTGAATCATATAATTTTTACTTCAAAATCGATCCGATCCAGATCGCGAACACCTCTAGTTCAAATGATTACTTTTAACCAGTATGACCGGCACCCATCTGGTATTTTGCTCTCCGTTAGTTTCATTTTTTTATACAAGTGAGAATTGAACATTTAATCTAATACAAACTACTCAAGCCCTTCACCACTAAACCAAACCTAGTGGCTTTCAGTTTAGTCATTTTTGTCACAAAAGACAAAGATAAATAGAATTAAGCAATAAAATATAATTATTTAGAGAAAATAGGAAGGAAAAGACGGACAATTAACATAATTTATACATTACCAGAACACTAAAGGTGTTTTTGATTAAGCAAGCAACTATTCCAATACAGAACAAGAGCAATCCTCCATGAATACAAAGAAACAACATCACTACAATATTTATTTCCATTCCCCAAACATACCAAACTATTACAACGTTAAGAATTGAAAATATAAGCACATTCATAATCAGGAGAAGAGAGAAAAATGATAAATAAAACAGAAAGCATAAACTTAGAACGTTCAAGTCCATGTGGATGTTCCGGTTTGAACAAGATTGTCCCCGGAAGAGAATACCCATGATTTATCAAAAAAAAAAAAGGTTCGAATCCATGTGGATGTTCCCGGTTTGAACAAGATTGTCCCCGGAAGAGAATACCCATGAATTATCAAAAAAAAAAAAAAAAAAGGTTCAAGCCCAAAGTCTTTGTAATTAAGTTATGGTCGATTTGATGGTACTTGATTTCCCACCCCAGGGCTATGACCGGGACTTGTTGGGCGGAAAGCATCACCACCACCATTCCCTTCATTGTTTATGGTGTAACTAACAAGGGAAGGAGGTTGTGGACTCCTCAACAAGACTCTAGGGATAGTCAGTGGAGAGTGAATATTCTTCATTGAAATTGCCGTTGAACCAATGTTGTGTTGTAGAATAAGGAAAACAAAAAAGGTTAAAATTATGGTTTTCTCAGCCATGAAGCTCACTATGAAAGAGAAACACAAGACAAGGTTCTTGAATCAAACACTAGTTAACTATAGCTCACTGATGCTTGTGATCAGCTAGCTGAGAGTGCTATTTAACATGACTGCTAGGGTCCCACGTGCATTCATATTCGCAAGCCTTCAACTTGATCATAAAATATGGATTTGGTGCACATGCGGATGTCTCTTAAATTTCAATGAAATGCAGAAAGATAAAGGACTAAGCACTGGAATAATACCTAAAGAAGCAAGTCCAGCATTTCTTGTCTCTTTCATAATTTCCTCATAAGCCATTGCCATTTATTTGAATGCTCAAAGATTTTAAACTAAAGGATACTAATCGCGTGATTAGACAGCACTAAAAACAATTAGCTTTAACCTACGATTACTCCGACAGTATCACTAAAAACAATTAGCTTTAATTTAATAGCTACTTTCTGCTATATGATTTAAGTTTCTATGTTATTAAGAAAATGCTTCTTCCACTATATAAAACTGTGTATTGTTAAGGGCAAGACCATTTGGTTCATGTGAATACTTAATCAATTTGGAGAAGATAAGAATGACCGATCGAGTAAATACGTTTCGAACTCTTACTCTTACAAATTAGAAAAGGGTTAAAAGTCACATAATCAGGTTTAGAATATGGGGCAGGTTATATTTACAAATTTTTTGTTTACAAACTCTTACAAACTACACTAACTACGACCGGTCATACTTTAATCATGCGGTGTACCACCGGTCATACTTAGTGCAATTTGTAAAAAAAAAAAAATTGTAAACGGATCCTATCCCTTAGAATATATTATCGTAGTATTTATAAACAAAGGTGTCCAAACTCTAGAAAAGCAGAAGAGGTTAATTATCATAAACGACCTCCCCAAAGTTCCAAAATATACTATCATTCAATGCATATTGCATTCCTGATGGAGAAACACCATAATTTTAAGTTATTGACAGCATCAATGTAGTGACTTAGCACAATTTATTTATTTTTTATTTATGATTTTAACATTAGGTTACACTTAAACCTCATTATTTAGGAAAATTTTACGTCAAATATATTGTGATCGCCATTCCTCACAATTTGATACAAAATATGAAAACCATTATTACCTTCCTCGGTGGTTTAGTCTTTTTTTATTTTGACACTTCTTGTGAAAAGAACGGTTTTATAATTCTCATTCAACTTGAGAATTCAAATTTTCCTACATACCCTTCGTTTCCGCAAAGACCTTTTTATTATATAATTTCCATTGGGGATGATTTAATTTAGACTATGAAAATAGTCGATGAACTATGAATTAAATGAATAAGACTGCAGCTCCACGAAATTCTTCCCGAGGAATACACAACTGCAAGGAGATTTGCGCTCTACGTTAATCAAGAGTTACATAAGATATATATCACAAATACATCAACGGCCAAAAAACTATACACACAGCTAACTGAACTATAGATTAAATCACTCAACTCCGCAGACCCAAATCTGTTGTCGCTCAAATGTGCTATATTTATCTGCTGTAAGCTTATAACTTATAAGTATAGATATTGGGGGGAAAAATAAAAAATTTAAATTTAAATAATATATTACAGAATTAATATTGTTTTCGAACTAGTTGTACATAAACATGTGTGCAACTAGTGCTTATCAGTTGCGTAGGTAATTGCCACATAAACTCTTATGAGACTTGTGAGTTGCGCACGTGGTACGTGGCAACTAGCTAGTTGCACATCTATTTGTGTGCAACTCGCAAGAGCTTGTCACGTGACAACTGATGCATAACTAATTGCTTACATATTTGTGCGCAATTGAGTACGTTAGTTTGGTAATGTTAAAATAGACAATCACATAAATTGATAAAACAGAAAAGAGAAAAAGGAAGAGAGATTGACACGATTTAGCCTGATTTATCCAATATATGCTACGTCCAGTTTGTATGTATTATATTCACCTCAACGCCACTCATTTTACAAAGATAATATAAATAGGATTAAAAAATCTAACAACAATTATTCATGGGCTGAAGCCTAAACTATTAATAAAAGTAAAATTATAATAAATCAAAAGCACATAACAGTATCTGGCCTCTACGGATCTAGGGGCTTTCTACGAGACCCTAGTTGGTTTTCTGCTAACCTTGTCAACAAGAAGGGTTATCATCTGATTGCGAAGGATAAGTCATACCCAACATGTAAAATATTTGGAAAATGCATTAATTCTATAATTTGTTATTTAAATTGAATTTTTTAAAAAAAAAATTGCCAAAGAAAATGTTTTAAAGAGGGAAATAAATTCCTAACTATTTTTTTGGGTATATAATTAGTTTGGATTATGGAAAGGACATCCCTCATGCATGCTTGCTTTCAAATTGAACCCTAAGTCCTAACTTTGTAAGAGCACGTTCCCAATTTTGTCACAAAGTGCTTGGCTTTTTGACTATTTTTTCCTTTTTCATTTAAAAAGTATTACTTCGCTCCCGTTATAAAACTATACATTAATATGGCCCTATTTGATCGTTGACCGACCAATATACTCTAGTATATCAAGTCTCATGAACATATACCCGAGTATATAACCCAGATGATCAAGTATTTGCTTTGTCTGGGCAAGTACTTAAGCATATGTTCAAAAAAAAATTTACAAAACTTTTGCAACGCGTAGCTCTCAAAAATTTATGTGGAAAAAAAAATCTTATTCGGACATCCGAATCAAAAGTTACGACCTTTCAAAGTTTTATTAAAAAAATTTCAAAATTTTGTAACGCCAATAGGTTTTGTAATACCCACAAATCTCTTGTTCAGGTTACCGAGTCAAGTCCAATATTATGAGTAACCTGATGAGGAGCTGTGTGAGTATCTCAAAACCTATTGACATTGTAAAATTTTGAATTTTTTTTAATAAAACCGTGGAAGCCATAATTTTTGACTCGAATGTTCGAATCAAGTAATTTTTTTTTATTTAACATAACTTTTCGATAACTATGCATTAAAAAAGTTTTGTAGAATTTTTTTTGCACATATACTCGAATACATATCTATATACTAGATTACATACCCAAAATATTATATACCTCATGAGACTTCATATACTCCGATATATAGTCACGCACTCAAGTATATTAGTGAAACAGAAATAAATTGACAGAAATAAAGTTATACTTTTTAAATGAATAAAGAGTACAATGGTTATTTAAAAAAAAAAAAAAAAGTACAATGGTCAAATAGCCCAAAGGGCTCAAATACCTTACTTTCATGCACTCATGTCTGCTGTTAAAAATGTCAAGTCCACCTCCCTCAGTTCTCACTCTAATAGATCTTAAAATTGGCGGCACCTTTGCTTACCAAAAAAAAAAAACAGAAAAAAAAAACAATTGGCGGCATCTGCGGTTATGGGTGCGGAAACCTTTGTTTCTGCTTTCCTCAACGAATCACATGCCTAGAACGGTAGAACCTGTGGTACGGAAACCTTTTTTTTTTCTGCTTTCCTTAACCAATCACATGCCTGGAACCTAGTACACTATTTCCCAAAAATAAAAATAAAAATAGAACCTAGTACCCTTAGCACCTGGCCGAATAAATCTTTCGTGTTATTGTTGTACTTAAATTCAGTGCATTTCATCAATGAGAACATTATATATTATAGGAGAGAAAAAAAATTTGATAGAAGAAAGAGAATTTTGGCTGACATGTAATATTTTTATTGATGGAATACACTGAATCTTTGATACAACAGTAGCACCAAAAATTTACTCCACCTTGCCACCATGTGATGTTATATGCTCTTAAATTACGCATGCTATATAATTATTTTGTTTTCAGGTAGGATATTCATATTACCAAAAAAATTTACTACCACTTCGATCACCATTGGATTAGAGGAAAAGTTAAATGAAGAGAGAGAAAAGGAAAACACTTTTTGAATCCAATGGTGATTAGAGTAGTAGTAAAGTGGTAGTAGAGAAATTTATAATATGAATATCTTACCTCTTCTTTAATTAGGGTATCCCCGTATGCATATATATACAAGATTAACTACTTGAACATTGTTGCGACTAAGAGGATCTAGCAACAATTAACTGTCTTTTTGTGAACAAATTTAACTTTACACTTACCACAGCGCACACGCCCACACACACATATATATATATATATATAGGATTCTTTGATACTGGTGTCAAATTTGAAGTTTGACACCTCATCTAAAAACCGTTAGATCATAAAAGATCAATAGTGTCACATACTTACAAATCAGAGCCGTTGATCTTTTCTGATCTAACGGCTCTTAGACGATGTGTCAAATTTTAAATTTGACATCGATATTAACGGATCTTACCTCTTATATATATATATATATATATATATATATATATATATATATATATATATATATATATATATATATATATATATAATGGAGGGGGAAGCATCTCGTTTAATATTAGAACTGTGAATTTCTAAGTAGTCAAATGTAAAATTTAAGAGTTCATATTTACTGATCTCATCTGTGGAATTTTTTTTAGTGCTATGGATGCATCGAAATTTCGGTGTATCTTCCATTCATAATGTGACAAGTGTCTTATTTTTTATCAAATCACGATGTTACCTGATTTTAAAATAAATTATTTATTAATAATTTGACAAAAATAAATTTCGGTGTATCTTTCACTCACAATGTGACATGTGTCTTACTTTTTATCAAATCATTATGTTACCTGATTTTAAAATAAATTATTTATTAATAATTTGACAAAAATAAGACACGTGTCACATTATGAATGAAAGATGCACAAAAAATTCGGTACATCATAGCACTAAAGATATTTTCCTGATCTCATAAGAAAACGCTATCCCATGATAACTTGATGGTCTCCCATAGTCCCATATGTGCTTTTCTTTTAATTTAAAGGAAACAATACCAACTACGATGTGTAAGCCAAGTGAAGTAAAAATAGCTATACACCTCGGTTTCCCTAGCATTGTTGTGGTCAAGCTGTTAGCTGGGTTGACATGGAAAGTGACCAGGCAAAGCTAATTAAAGACCACTATAACCTAGATCAGAAACATTTGGGTATGTTTGATTGTATTCTAGTTTTTCTGTTTTTAAAACTGTTTTGTAAAATAGTCACGGAAACAGTTATTTTCTATATTTATCTATTTTTGAAAGTTAAAAATCAAAACAGAAAACAAAAACAACTGAGACATGTTCTCTAACGTTGATTCTAAAAACAAAAAAACAGTTATAATTTTCAAAACATTCTTTACAAAACAAGCCTTACCAAATAAGTTTTTTTTGTTTTTTTGTTCTGAAAACTAAAAAACTGTTTTTAAACACAATAGTCAAACAGAGCCTTGGTTTCTTTGAATAGTTTTTAAGAATGAGAATAGGATGATATGGATTCAAATAATTATTTTGAAAACATGGAATTTTGCTAATAATGATTTTCATTATCAAAGATTTTGGAACTTCCTGAGTTCTAATGTAGAGTCTCGGAGTATATCGTAGCAACTTAAAATCGGATTATTGATTTATGGGAAAAGTGTGTATCATTTTAAAGGATATAAAGTTATGTCATTTTAAATGAGAGAAAGAGATAGATAAAGGAGGAGAGAGAGTTAACAAAAAAAATAAAGGTGTGTGTCTCACCTCTTTATGAAAGTGAAATGATATAAGTTGTGTCATTTTAAAGGACAAATGCTTTTCCTTTGATTTATATCTTCAAAAACCATAAGATTACAGCAGAAAATAAAAAGCTGGAGATATTTATGAGATGCAAAACCTGGATGTTTAAATAAAAGGAAGAGTATACAATCGGTACATTAAGAACGTGACAACGAGTTAATTCGTTTTCTATATTTCTTTTAAGACTCACCAACAACTTGTACATTATTATTATTATTATTATTTTATGTCGGAGGAGATCAACAGTACTCCATTCACAATTTTTTTATATTTCCTCTAAAAATATACGCGAACAAGTTGTAATATCATTAATCAACTTGTGCATTTTTTTTTGTCAGAGGAAAACAGAATTCCAGTCACAAATTTTTATATTTGCTCTAAAAAATATATGCAAACAAGTTGTAATATCATTTATCAACTTGTACATTTTTTATGTCAGTGGAAAAAAGAATTCCATTCACAATTTTTTATATTTGCTCTAAAACTGTATTCAAACAAGTTGTGACATTATTGGTCTTATTCATTATTAAATGCTTTACTTAGATGACGTTAATTTTATTTTATTTTATTTTTAATTTTAAATTCAAGAGTGAGTGATAAGCAATAAAATTCCATAGCTAAGAATTAATAGACTAATTAAATACCATATAAGTGAGTAGAAGTAGAACCATAAACGCAATGCCTTACGACCCATAAAATCCCATAAAGTCGAACTTACTACGGTTTGGGTTTGATACTTATCCCATTGACTGTGGCTTTCTTTGTTTTGGGCTTGGCGGTCTCCTATAACGGGACAAATACATATTTATGAACCTGAACCGCTAATTTATGAAATTAATTAAATAAATATGTGAAATTAGAAAATAATTTCATAATTGACCATAATAATTATGATAAGACTTAAATAAATATAGTAAGTGATTAATAATGTTGAAAATCGCTTTTTCGATAAAAAGTGCAGATACCAGTTCTGCTCCTCGGTATAAATGTGTACCGATGAAGTATCTCGAAAAATTATAATAAGTATGAGAATATTCCTAGAATAATACGTAGAACTAGTAAAACAAGTTTTAAGTCGAAATAATGAGAATTGATGTCAGAACTGATACTGGTTACGTAAAAACGCGTACCGGTAACGTGCTGCGAAAAATAAAATAAAAAATATAAAAAATCTTAGAAAATGGCTAGGTTCAGAATCCTAAGTTTGGGATTAAAATGCTAAACGTAGCTATTAGCGCTAATAGATGCGATTAAGACTTGAGTGGCCTATATAAAGCCTTGGCACATGATCTTAGGTCATAATTTTGCATTCCTACGTAGCGTTTACTGGAGCTTTGGAGCAGCCACCTTGCCATCTCCTTCCACATCCTAAAAGAAGCCCAAGTGACCACATTTCCTTCCATTCTCTTCATCAAAACACCTTGTGTGTGTGTGAACAACCATTGTGAGTGGGAAAGTTGCATCTTTTCTGAGTGTAGTTGCTGTCTAGTAAGGGTGAGTGACTGACTGACTTTGTGACTTGGGGAAGAGGGAGCCATTTCCTTGATTGTGGGAGCTTCAAGTGGTGACCTTTGTGAAGAAAGGGCCAACCTTGATACCCATTTTCGTTCATCTTGAAGGCGGTACCATAGGAGCTGAAGTGAGAGCTCAAAGATCACCTCTCGTTCTAATTCAAGCTTGGGTAAGCTTCACCACCTTTGATCATGAGTTTCATTGGTTAAAAGTGGAGTTTTGGCATGTTTAATAAGTTGTTTAAGTAACTAACATGATCATTGAACCTAAAAGGGTATAAAAATGCATGCTTGGACGTATTAATGGGTTAAAAGATGAACATTGGGAGTGATATCTCGTGAAATGCAAAAACTGCATTCTGTCGCGAAATATCCGGATATGGTGTCCGGATATTGATATCCAGATATGGTATCCTAATTTTGATATCCGGATATGGTATCCTGATATTGATATCCAGATATGATATGCAGATATGGATATCCGGATATGGCCCCGTCATATATCCGGATATTCTGGGAATTTCGAGACAATAGCTGTACTGTTCATACATAAGATTATTTTGGGTAATGTGGACTTCTATAATAATTAATCTAAGTCAGAATCAAAGTGATTAAGGGCTTATGGTTTTGTGAGAAGCCTAAAGACATGAAACGTAAAAGGAAAGCGTTGTCTTTATGTTATATGCTTATAGATTATGATTGTTGGTATAAACAGACTGTGAGAGTGCTGTTTGTGGACCTTGAGCTTGGTTGGACTCTTATTAGGATAGTTAGCTTGCAAGGTAAGCTTTCGTGTCCTCGGTTTAGCCATTGTTGGTTCCACCATGTCTCATGGGGGGATGGTTTATATGCAAGATGTGTTTTCATGTATTGAGATTTGAAATGCTGTTAAGCTGTTATGTGAATGCCTTATGATATGCATATGTTGTTCCACCTAGACGGTAAGCCTGAGTATGTGAGAGACATACAATAGCGTGATTCTGTGGGTGGGTGCAAGTAGTGTCTTGCACTAAATGTAAGGTACTGTTCATAGTAAGATACTATTCATATAGAGGGCTTGTATGGGTTTGTGGACCCTAGTTTGACGAAGTTGAACTTCTGTAATAACTTAACTAAGTCAGAACCTATGTGTTTTAGGGCTTGTAGCTTTGTGGAGAGCCTAAAGACGTAAAACGTAAAGGATAGACATAGTTTTTATGTTTATGCTTTGAGCAATGTTTATTGATATGATTGCTGGTCTAAATCAGATTGTGACTCTGCTGTGTTTGGACCTTGAGCTGTGTAGAATCTTGGCATTGGATTGTTAGCTTGCAAGGTAAGCTTTCGTGTCCTCGGTTTTGCCATTGTTGGTTCCACCATGTCCTATGGGGGGTGGTTTATATGCATGATGTTGTTTTCATGTATTATTTGATAAATGTTGTTGAGCTGTTATATGCGAGTGCCTTTATGATATGCATGTGGTGTTCCACCTATACGGTAAGCCTGAGTATGTGCTACATACAAGATGGTGAGGCTGTGGGTGAGGTGCAAGCGATGTTCCTTGTACTAACTATAGGTAATAGACGTATTCCCGCATTTCTCTGGCCAGTAGAATAGTTTAAACACACATGGCATGAATATCTGTTGCACTGCATAGTTTTTGGAACTAATATTGTTAAACTGCTTTTGGAACTTATATTGCACATGTAAGTGAGCTTGGAGTGGAAGATCCTTGAGGACCCCTTGTCTTACTGAGATTTCTTGTTTAGAGATCTCACCCCACATTTGGGGATGCTTATTTCAGGTTAAAGTAACCCAGAGGTTGAGACCTCTAGTGGCAGGAGGCCAGAGCTGAGTTAGATATTGCTGTTATAGAGTGACATGTTGGATGCTGGATATGCCTGTTGCTTTAATGTTTTTAGCTTCAGTTATTATATTGTTGTTGATGTTGAGACTGTTGTAGGGCTTTGTTGCCTCATTTGGTGAGCATGTGGTTTGTCCATGCCACATTGATTGACTATGTCTTGTTTTTAGACTTTAGTTGTAATAATGTATCAGGACATTGTCCAGGTTACGGGTTGAAGTCCTGTGACTTAGATACTCACTTTATTTATGTATTGAGGTATTTCAGTTAGCTGTCTTTTCAATTTACATACAGACGATGTGTGTATGAAAATTGATTAAGTAATCAACTTGGCTAAGGTTAATGACGTCATAATTAAATTAAAAAAAGTTATTTCGCATTTTAATTAAGCGTGGCTTAATACGATAACATGTTAACAAACCGGGTATACACGGGGTGTTACACATGATGTGTTTTCATGTATTGATATTTGAAATGTTGTTGAGCTGTTATGTAAATGCCTTATGATATGCATATGTTGTTCCACCTAGACGGTAAGCCTGAGTATGTGAGAGACATACAATAGGGTGATTTTGTGGGTGGGTGCAAGTAGTGTCTTGCACTAAATGTAGGTAATAAAAGTATGTAAACCCTGCATTTCTCTGGCCAGTAGAATAGTTGATGTAATGCCCTAGCCGCTTCAAGAATCAATGACTATCCTCACATACTAACACGAGACTTTTCAGTGTGCTTTTTCCTCACTCGCACACTTCCCGGGAAAACTTCCCAAGAGGTCACCCATCCCAGAATTGCTTCAAGTCAAGCATGCTTAGCTATGGAGTTCTTCCGTTCTGGGCTACCAAAAAGTAGATGCATCTTGTTAGTATAGGTAGTACCAATTAATTCTTATAAGCTATCCCAAACTATGCAGTCTCATACCTGCACGGTCTTTGGAATCTCTCTCTTTCGGGTGTCGATTCGATTCATTCGTGCATGTAACCCCCTGCTAGCAGCTAGTCATGAGCCGCTCCTTGTCCATGCCCTTTCGCACCGACGATCACTCCCCGCCCTCGTTAGCTCCCAGGATGTTACAGCTGACACACATGACATGATTATATGTTGCATTGCACAGATTTTGGAACTTATATTGTTAAACTGTTTTTGAACTTATATTGCATATGTAAGTGAGCTTGGGGTGGAGAAATCCTTGAGGACCCCTTGTCTTACTGAGATTTATTTTTAGAGATCTCACCCCACGTTTGGGGCACATTTTTAGGTTCAGGTAACACTGGGGTTGATACCTCGGGCGATAGGAGGCCGAAGTTGAGTTGAGATTATAATTTAATGATGATTTGCTGGATGCTGACATGCTTTACATTTGCTATCTTGATATTTGCTGTGAGACTTTGTTGGGCTTTGTTGCCTTATTTGATGAGCATGAGGATTGTCCATGCCACATTATTATGTTATGAGGATTGTCCGTGACTAGAGACACACTTATCTATATTATGAGGTATTTCAGTTGTTTATTTGCAATCACATACATGCAATGTTTTGAAAAAAGATTTAATAATCTACTTGGTTAATGATAATGACGTCATAATTGAATTAAAGAAAAAAGTTATTCCGCATTTTAATCAAGCGTTGCTTAATATGATGACATGATAACAAACCGGGTATACACGAGGTGTTACATTGAAAACTAAGACTTTACCATTTTTGGATTAAAATAAGATGTCTAATTCTCTGATAACAATAATTCAATAAAGACAAAGATTGGATAACTGTAAACTTAAGGTTTGATTAAATACCTTAAAGTTTTGTGTTAAAATAAGATGTCAAATTCACTTGTTGGTTTGAGTTTCCTTCTTAGCTTATTGATAGAGATATCCCTTCCTTTCAGCTTTCCTCTATGTAACAATTTTTTACACATATCTATATCTAAGAATTTTTATTTAAATTCAATTTTTGAATAAGAAGATGATTTGATAATCATTTTTTTACTGTCTCTAATTTCTCTTTATATTGCAAATTTATGCTTTTCCTCTTTTTATTTTATCTCAATCCAGCCCATTAAATTTCGAAGAGCATTCAAAGTTGTTCTCTATTTTAGCTTTGTTGGATTCCTAACACGTAGGTTTTGTTTTCCCATCTCAACCTCAGTGTATATATCAAGTTTCATTATCATTTAATTTTTATTCCAACACTACAAAAGAAAGACTGTTTAGCCACATTTAAGAATATGGCTAAATTTAACAAAAAATGTGGCTAAACCAAACTACCACACTTTTGCCAAATGTGGCTAATCTTGGCGTGGCATTTATTTGGCCACATTTCTTTCCTCACTTTGCTACTGTTGTCATGAGTGTGGTAGCATGATATTTGCCACATTAATTTTTATATTAGCCACATTATAAATGTGGCTAATTTGTAGGGAGAAAATAAAAAAAAATAATACATTTTTTAATTTTTTTTTTTATAATATGCCTCTACCCAAATTTTAATTTTTTTTTTTTGCTGTCAATTAAAAAAACAATAAAACAATTGAAGGCACTTTATACGGAGCATGGTTTAGTTTATATCCTTAAACTATCTAGCTTACAAGGAAACAAAATAAAGCCCTGTGAGAAAAAATTAGCATCAACTCGATAAGATTTTCTCTAACACATGTGCATGCACACACATATTCTCACCGAGAGAAACTGGTTTATTAACACAAGAAAAACAAAAATAAAATTGGGAATCTATGTATGGAACCACAAACAGACATAAAAATAAACTAGAGAATATTTTAAGTAAAAGGGTTTTAACTTTAAACAAAAACAAAACTCAAGAAAGTCAATTATTTGATATTGCCCTGTTAGATCAACAACACAAATTAGCCAGTTATACTATTTTCCTTACATTGCTTGCACGATAATAATAATAATATTACATCTGTTAACATCACTTAGGATTCCAAACTCACAACATGTTTAGGTTAAGGTACTGAACCAACCCACAAATCTTGACCTTAACGCCGCCTGCACAATACAAAGCAACCAAATTCTTCTTTTGCCAAAAGAGAATTTGCTTTGTTTGAGATGTTATGCAGCATACCAAGGTTTGAACAACATCAATGTAAGTGTAGTTTCTCTTGCTAGTGACTTGGTCATCAGCACGGGAACCCATTTATGTGGTCATACTGCCAAACAAACAGAACTGACATCAACCTAAAAACATAATCAGCAAGAAAAAAGAGAAACAATTTAGAATTGGAACAAGAAAACAAAATTCAAAAAGTGCAGCCACTAAAAAGGTAAATAAACATGTGCATGATTTTGCACATACACAAACATATATAAATTACCATATGGATAAAGCATCGACGACAGTCTCTGTTTTCGGAAGATTTTCTGTCATCAATATCAGAATTCTATAATACCAGTTATCCAAGTTGTAAAAGCAAAAGTTATAAATACTATGAAAAAATGCTGAGAAAGACAAAACATACATATCTAATGAGAACAAAGAGAGAGAGCAAGAGAGCAAGAACTTAAATTAGTTAATGAGAATAGAATATGTTCATGGTTGCAAATTGAAATTTAAGCCCCAAATGCAAAAAAATTAGGGTTCCAAAATAGGCACAAAGTTTCACCACAGTGAGTTAGAACCATGTGAACATTGATACCATCAAGCAAATTCTGAATTTTTACCAGAATTTTTAGAAGGGAGGCCATAATATTTGAGTAGACAGTTGTCAGGGAAAGGGTGGAAGCCTAACTTGGATACCATTAAGGAGAAGAACATTGAGAGAAAACTTACTCACTGGTTGTTCCTCAAGAATTTTTAGTGGTAGTGATTTTAATTACGGTTGTTAATTAATGAAAATATGGTGGCTTTATGTGGGTGTTCTATGTAAGAAAGTGATTAGAGAGTTGCGGTATGCCTATTGTATGCATGTGTATCTTGAGTAATTAAGATCCTTGTTTCTTCTATGTGTGAGCTTTTGTGGCAGGAATAGTAAAGCTGCAGAAACGAAACTGTGAAGCCCTTTCTGCCATTGTCCCTTGTTTTAATTGAACTTAGCAAAATCAAAAGCTTTAGGATTAATTAGAATTTTGCTTTATATGCTCATGTTCTGTATGCAAGTCCACGTAAATTAATTTGAGACTTCATAATTTATATATGTTTGTTTTTACGCCGTAAATTAGAGGATATATTAACACAAATTAAGTGATAGCGATATGTATAATTTCCTTAAAGTTGCATGCATTGCTGGCATAATATTAGTTTTCTATAGATAACTCATAGTACTCATCTTCTGTTCATTTACTCAATGCAGAGTTGCGAAGTATAACAAATTAATATTAGAATTTAGAGGTCTATAAATAAACCATATATTCTTATAATGATATGAATGATAGTTTCTATAAATTTTAGGCATGGAAACTTAAAGTTGCAACAAAAGAAACATAAAAACTGACTTTATATGAGTTGTTAT
The DNA here is from genome assembly GCA_032173675.1 of Gastrolobium villosum. Taxonomy (NCBI): domain Eukaryota; kingdom Viridiplantae; phylum Streptophyta; class Magnoliopsida; order Fabales; family Fabaceae; genus Gastrolobium; species Gastrolobium villosum. Next base: position 77,285 of record JAVKPL010015544.1, on the reverse strand, counting down.
TGCAACTAGATACCACTCATTCACAAGTGAAAATATTCTTTACCTTCCAGAGGGCCTAATATCCACTTATTCACAATTTTCAGTGCTGCTAGTAACAAGTTCATAAAAACAGATGCTAACCTGTAATAGTGCAACCAAGCAACCCTATTATTCCTAATCCTTTAATTGTTTTAGGGTGTAAAACATCACAAGCGAATTCAGTTCAGGAAGTTTCAATTGATAACTTCAGATCCAAGAACTTAAAATCAAAATAAGAACCTGTTGATTATCATGCAACGCTCTTGAGAAAAAGGTATCCGCTGTAAATATAAGCCAATCAATTTCAAAGTTCCCCAGTGGTATCTGCAAAAGAAATTCATATGCATAGGAAAAATAAAAGATGGGAAAGTTACAAAAGAGAACCTCTTAATAAAAAAAATCCACTTCTAAGAACAAATAAACCACTCAGTCTGTTAACGATGTGCAACGAGAGGTGCATATGTTTTTACTTATTGGCTTAATCTACCACTTTCGTTTGGTGAAGTATTCTTAAACTGGAAATTTCTCTTACACATATCCTATTTTCTTTTGTACTTTCCCAAAGATATGGTCAAGTTCATACACATGAACTAAGGTGGAGATGAATCCACAAAGGATAACGATTTCAGGATCAATGATAACACATGTCTCTGATGTGAATGAGCGTGATTTTGTAATCATGGAATAGGAAAAAAAAATACCAAGGAAGCAGGACAAACAAAAAAAGTTAAAAAAAAAGTCCTCAATAGATAAAATAAATAATATAACGGGATAATACAAGCAAGAAAAAACATCTAATTTGGTGGGCCCACGGTTGGCTCAACTTGCAAACTCACAGGTTTTGAGTTTTGACCCAAACCACTCAAGTTTTTGGCAGTAAAATAAACCACTCAAGTTTTTTTTAGAAGTGTTCTTCATTCTATGTGGTAAATATATAATTAGTTTTACCTCTTGTTTCAAGTCAAGAAAGTGCAGTACTTGTAGACCAAAGCCTGCATTTCATGATTCGAAATTTGTGTTAATTGTAAAGCTAGTATGCCCCAGTACCAAAAGTAGTATTTCAAGATATAGAAAATGCAAATAAAAAGTTACCAAGTTGCTGCATGAATTTTCTAGTCATTTGTTGTTGAACACTCCCATGGCATCGAATATAAGAAGCAAGATTCCCTCCACGTCAAAACTCTAGGACCAAGTAATACACAACCAACAGAATCATCAAAGAAGAGAGTCAAGATATCGGTCACAAATCTGAACTAGTCTCATCTTGCAGTTTATAAAGATGGGAAAACTGATCATCCGAAAACCCCTACACCCATAACAAAAGAACCCATTCACAATTAAATTTTGTATAGTGGTGCAATGGGTATGAAAGAGGTTGCTGGTGTGTACAAGATGTTGCCACCTCTGTTTAAGACTGCCCACCAGCAAACAGATATGCTGCCACCTACTTGGATGTTAATGAACGAGGCATGGGCTTAGGGACTGTGGTGTGTAACACATAGCTTGTCAATCAAAATATTCTATATATGATATACATAATTTAAATTAAAAATACACGATTATAAAAGTAAAATTGATGGATTGAGTAGCAATTATGAACATTTTATGAAAGGGTCAAATATTAACAATGCAACTTTTTTAGTTTTAACCAGAATTATAGTGCTTCACGCTGAGGTAAGATAATTCAAACCATATCAGAGAACTAATGCATGCTTATGAAAAAGTCACTTCCCTCAACAACAAAAAGATCTAGTCATTTCAGAGCTAGAAAAACAGGAAGCCTAATCATGGCCTAGGAAAATTAACAAAGAAAATAAGCTTAAATTAAAAACACAGGTTTCGATTTACCGAGTGGAGAACTGAATATCACGCGCCAGATCTGAAATCGAGGTATCATCAGAATCACGATCGAGAGATCGAATTCAAAAGCCAGTGCCAGATCAATAACGGTAGAGCTTGCCAAACACGTGGAGAGCGGTGACGAACCTAATGAAGCAGAGGCTCATCACGAGCACCATTGTCGGTGAGATCTTCAGGCCGGGGGCTTCAACAGTGTAGAATCGCAGCATGTTGCTTCCGGCGCCTGATCCGCCTCTGACTCCACCGAAAATGTTTCCACCACCATCGAGACGGCGACGGCACATGCCTGTGGCGGCAACAGCGGAGCCGCGAGGAGCCATAACCCATGGTTGCGTGTTGGTGGTGGAAGTTGTAGACTGAGATTGAGAGGGCGCTCTCGCCGCTGTCATCATCGCTCACCTCCCACTGGGATCAGATATGGATGTTGAATTGCAATGGATTGGACAAACAAATATAAGAAAGAATGGAAAAATGAGGGATTAGGTTTAGGGATTAACGAAAGAAAAAAGAAAACTTAGGGATTAGGTGCAATGAGATAAAAATAACACTCGTTGTTTTGCGACATTCTATTACTGCGTAGCTTATTTAACATTTTCTTAATATTAACTACATTTTTTAAAAATGTAGTTATTTTAATGTCCCTAAGTAGCGTATTTTTTGTAGTGCAATAATATCATTTTTTTTCTTTAACTGGCCATCCTCTATTATGACAATGATCGATCCTGTAATTATTGAATTTTAAGATGTTTAAATTAAGTCAATATTTTAATTCCTAAATTTATTATGCATATTTTTTTCTTAAAAAAATGTATTTACTACTACTAAAGAATTCTTTTTAAATGCGATTTATCATACTCTCACACCTAATATCACGTTTGGGACATGGAATGGTGATTACATGAAGTTAGAATATAACAGGAATGGAATGTGACAAATTAGAATGAATGGCCAATCCCCATTCACAGTCTGGCAAAATGGAATTAATTTCCATGTCATTCCATTACTTGATACACGAAATTAATGTAGAATAGAATAATTTTTTTAAAATGATAAAAATGCACTTAATTTTTATTTAATTTTACATATGTAATTTGAATTAATATTCTTATCCCATGTTTGCGAGAAAAATAATTCAAATCAGCAAAAAAAAAAAAAAAAGTTGTACAAGAAATCAGCAAAAATTTTATTAGTGTATTTAGTAATGGTATGGAGGGATATCACATTACTTGTATACATATAATATAAAAAATTATATATGCAGAAAGAGGATATCCATCAACTAAAAATTCCAATAATAGTTTATCAAAAAAAAAAAAAATTCCAATAATAAATAGGATATCCATCAACTTAAAAATCCGTACTTTATATGTGAAAACCTATTAATCATATCCAATGGCTAAGTCATAATTTATTTTAAGGTGGGCAAAATTATAATCTAAATTTTTACTTTGAATTTAAAATTTTTATATAATACAAAAATAAAAATGGTACCTACAATTAAAGGTTTATGTAGATTTTGAAGGGAAACAAATATTAAATATATGATAAGAAATTAGAAAACAAATACTCACATCTAAAGGTTTATATAAATTTGAAGGGAGGCGAACACCTCTGCTAGCCTCTCTCTTGCTCCACCACTTAATATCATATCTTTTTCTTTTTTTCATTTTTTTTTGTAAAAAAAAGAAAAAATTATGCTTCTTATGCAAAATACTGTTTTTAAGTACAATACCTTTTTTTTAACTCCTCTACTACTATTAAAGTATGACAGTTGACGTTACATATCTGTTTACTACTTTACTCAACAAGGGAAACCTAGCTGGGTTGCTGCACTAAGATTCAAAACTTCTTCATTATTTTCTAGAATCTAATTAAATATGTGACACAACAGAAACTTAAAAACACAATTAAGTCGCAAGTTGAATTTTTCTCCATCTAAAGCTTGACAGCATGACTAGCAAAATAATTTTTTCTAAGCAGAGAGTGAAAGCATATTTAAGCATATCATTAGCTATAATTATTAGATATAAGTGACATAAGATTGTATGCACATAGTGGTAGTAGGTGAAGGCCCACCGCTGCACGAGATTATTTATTGTGGTCCGGGATCACCGTCCTCTTGGTGGTTCCTAGTATAAATCGAAGGGTAAAAATGGAAAAGAGAAAAAATAACATAAGTAAAAAGAGAAATAAAAAATTGATATTGTGAGAGGGAGCGCCAAATTATTGGGTGGTCCTGGAGCATAATAAATATTTCTCCGCTGCACAGGCGGCGGCAGTGGACAAACGCAAGAACTCACTGCTACTGCCATAATTTATTTATGGGAAAAATACGTGTCATTTTAAATGATGTAAAGTTGTGTCATTTTAAGAGAGAGAAAGAGATAGATAAAGGAGGAGAGAGTTGACAAAAAAAATAAAGGTGTGGGTCACACATCTTTGTAAAGTGAAAGGATATAAGTTGTGTCATTTAAAAGAATAAACATTTTCCCCTTTATTTATATCTTCAAACAAAAAGAGGTGTACTAACTAGCATATACAGTACAAGGTTTCTTCGGTTTTGATCTACCATGCCCACAGAAAGAGGTTTGAAAGAAGAATGAATGTAACATTTCCATTTGGGAATTAAGATACTACAACTTGGGGACAACTTTTCTCCCAAGTAATGATAAATGATCGTGATTTCTACAACATTTGGTGATGTTAAAGAAGCATTACTTGAGAGCATTGTGCATATAGCTTGAAACATATTCTAATTAACGAGGAATCTTTGCATTATTGTTTGACAACTAAACCTTTTTAGTATATACAATTGCGTCTAGGGTCCAAGTAATTGATTTATAGCGTAGTCAAGTTGACTATATAGAAGAAAAGGCACACTTGCTCAAAATTTTTTATTTATATATCCAATAAAATTGTTAGTGATAAAATTAGCAATTATAAACTAAAAAAGACTTAAAAACTGTCACATTGGCCTAGTCCAATGGTCCGACCACTAAGTCCCATTTTTTGGGTCATTTTCCTGCATTCCTAAAGTGAGATTTTTAAACCCTCACTTTAGAGATACTAAAAGACCAAAGCAAAGTGAAAAGTCGATAAGGATACTCAAATATGCAAAATCAAGCTATAAGTCAAAGTATCTCAAGTTTAAAAGAAGTAATAGAAGACTCAAAGATTGAAGACAAAGTGAAGACCAAAGAAGACTTAGACTTATTATTTGTAATAGTTATTTTAAAGTCTTTAGAACTTGTAGAAATGAGTTTATTGAGCTTTATCTTGAGGATTGCATTAATAGGTCATAAAATCATGCATTAGTGACATATATACTTTGATCATGCATAAAGATCACACACACATCAAGAGTTGTTATATAAGTGTGAGACATGATCATACACATGCTAGATGTCGCTAGAAATAATTTAGAAGTCACTTAGATTAATTAAATTTAAAATAATAGCTGAAAACTAAGTTTCTGGTATGAAGTAATTGAATACTTTTGGAAAGTAATCAATTACTTGGGCTATTTGAAGAAGTAATCAATTATCTGATAAACAATAATCAGATATTTTATATCTTTGAAGAAGTAATCGAATACTGCCCGAAAAAGTAATCGAATACTTTCTGTTTTAAGTAACTTAAAGCTTAAGTAATTCAATTTTTTAGATGTCCAACGACTAGTAACTTAATAAGACAAATATATAAACATATTCTATGTGTTTCTAAATAAGAATTGACATTGGAAAACATAAGAATATACAAAATTCAAAAATTGACCCCAATTTAGCTACTTTTGCATATCCTTAAGGAAATTCTCAAGTACTCTCTCGTTTCTCAATCTTTTTCTATTCTTTCATTTGGAACTGAACAAGGGAAGGTTACCCTAAATATGTTTGGATGAATTCTATTGTTGTAATTGTTGGTGATACAATTGGAATGATCCTAAATGCTTAGGTTGAATGTGATCAAGGTGTGATCATAGACATGTAAAATTCCACTTATAAAACTGTTTCTTCAAGCACCTATTTGAAGCTTGATGATAGTGGAACGAATAACCTCAGTCTAGATGTAGCTCTCAAGTGCTTAGAGAGTGAATTAGGAGATATCAGTCAGTATTAGTTCTGACATCACTGTTTATTATTTTCATCCAAAATTTGATATTTTTATTTCTATTTTTTCGAATTACTTCGTCAGTATCCATTTATATCGCGAAATACCCGGTGTTTACACTTTCCTTCAGAAAAGTGGCTTAATATTAATTATTATGCTCTTTCAATATTTATCTAAAGTCATTTGTGGAATTATTTCCTAAACTCATAATTAAATTATTTAAATTCCCAATTTAGCAGTGAAGGTTCTTATACTAACCCCACATTTTAAGAATTTTTTCCGCAAAATTAGCGACATACATGTCCCTAAACTCAGTATATCACCGGAGAAGCTCATCCAGCCGCTTCCAAGTGGACTCCTCAGGAGTTCTACCTTAAGTTATCTTTAATCAATTATGTTCAATAGTGTTTTGAATTCACTCACACCGTGAAAAGTATCTATTCGTGATGTGTTCTGCTCCTGAGCGCACACTCTCAATATTTATTCTATTATTGGAAGAATCCACATAGTTTGACCATCCATCAGAGGATGATATGTAATACTTATTCTCAATTGAGTGACGAAAACTCCTTGCAATGCACTCCAACACGAGAGGTGAACTTCGGATACCGATCATTGACAATGCTCTAATGTACCCCATTAAGTTCTTATTATCACATTAATATAACGGTGAGCCAACAGCTCCATGGAAAAGCTTGCCTTGGGCAGACAACTTGTCATGTCCACGATAACCAAACAGAGTTGACAAAAGTTTAAATCTTCAAAAATCCAAGAATGAAATCTCAGGTCAACACACATGTAAAGATTACCTCCTTGAGGTATATTCCTCATAATTTTCGAAACAATACGCTCATTAATTCTTGCAATTTCACATACGCGCTTGCACACGTTTCAAAACTAGCATCATAAAGTCATAGCAACATCGATGAACTATTCCTTAACTCAAGTTTTCATGACCTTGTGTCAATCCAACATCCACATATGGAACTCCGGAACATTTTCCTATTCACTTTCAGGATCTGGTAGAATCAACACAGATGTAGTTATCGATGTCTCTATAAAATTTCGAAATCGTTATCCACACTCATGAATTTTCACAAAAGGAATATCTTTCCTAGTAAACAAGTTAAGGGTAGTACCCTTAGAGAAGGTCCTATAATGAATATCCTATAAGAAATTACCAGCAAGGAGAATTCCTGATTTCTAAGACATTCAGGGATCGTTCCCACTTTATAATTTTCTCTATTTTACTAGGGCCAACACTCACTCCATCCGCAAAGATTACTTGACCCACTGACTCTACTTCACACTAATTTGGGGTGAGTTTAGGTCCTGTTCCATGACTCTAGTCGTGCTTTAACTTACAATTTCCATAAGTTCTCACTCTTTAGAATAAAGCCATACTTTCTTTCATAGTACAAAATCATATTCATGCTCATTTCAGTCAATTCATGTTAATTAATATACCAATTCACATAGTAGCATACCTTAGTTCACGTACACTTGTAAAATTTACAATTCAAAACACAAAGGTGAAATAATTCTACATAATAGCATACCTCAATCTCCATGGCATCTTAAAAATCGAAAGTCAATAAAGGATGGTGTAACATCGATATATTACCACAGTTCTTAGTATTTATTTCATGCTTAGTACTATCCATGTTGTTCACATGCAATCTACATATGTAACAAATCAACCATTTACATATTAACCTAGAGTCATTGAGACCAGTTAACCCACAAAACTAATTATACATGCAACTGCCTTGCATATCTGAGGTCGTGTAAGAACCCGCACCGTTAATTAAGGAGATTAATTAATTAAATGTGATAATTAGGAAATAATTTCATAATTGACTCTAATAATTATTATGAGCTCTAATAATTATAGTAAGTGAGAAATAATGCTGAAAGTCATTTTTCGGATGAAAAGCACATGTACCGGTCTGCTACCAGTATAAATGCGTACTGGTGAAGTATCCCGGAAAATTAAAATAAGTACAATATAATTACTAGAATAATATAAAGGACTTGTAAAACAAGTTTCAAGTCAAAATAATGAGAAATGGTGCCAGAACTGATACTGCTATGGAAAAGCGCGTACCGGAAAGGTGCTCGAAAAAATAAAATAAAAATATGAAAAATATTAGAAAAATGAATAGGTTAAGATTCCAAAGTTTGAGATTAAAATGTTTTGCGTAGCTATTAATGCTAATACTGCGCGTTAAATGCTAAATCGCCTATAAATGCTAACTTGGCACACATACCTAGGTCAGAAAACACACCTCTACGTGCCTCCATTTCTGGTCCTTGGGTTCTTCATGCTGCCACCCTCTATTCCTTTTGAAAATCCACCAAGTTGTCACCTTTTCTTCTTGATTCTTCACAAAAACACCTTGGGTGAGTGAGAATCACCATTGTGAGTGCTTGGAGAGGGTGAGTTCCAGCTGGTGTTAGGTTGGAGTTGCTATTTGGGGTGAATTTATGGGCTGACTTGGTGGGTTGAAGGTTGTGGAGTCTTGTTCTTGGCTTGTGAAGCTTCAAGAAGCTACCTTTGAAGAGAAAAGACCAACCTTGTTGCCATTTTCGTGTTGTGGTAAAAACAGAACCTTGGAGGCTGATTAGTGAGCTCCAAGAGCCTTCCTTGCTCTGTTTTGAGCTTGTGGTATGATCGCCATCCTTGAACTTGTGTTTTTATGCTTAAAAATGGAACCTTGATGCATGTAATAAGCTAAAATGATAACCTAACGTTGGATAATGCTTAACACACCTAGAAATGCATGTTTAAGCTTCTATAATTGATAAAAGTTGGATCTTTGGAAGGATATCTTCGCAAAATGCAGAAACTGCTTTCTGTCGTGAATTATCCGGATAAGATTTCCGGATATTGATATCCGGATATGGGGTATTGTGATATCCGGATATGGATATCCGGATATGGCCCCGACATATATCCGGATATTCTGAAATTTCGATGAACAGTAAGGTACTGTTTATACAGACGTGATTTATGGGTTTGTTGACCCTAGTTCGAGGAAGTTTGTAACAGCCCGTGTTAACCCGGTTTGTTAACATACTATCGTATTAAGCCACACTTAACTAAAAATGCGGAATATCTTTTTCTTTTCAATTATCATGTCATTATCATTACCAACTTGCTTATTAATCAATTAATAACAACATTGCCTGTATGTAATTGCAATAAAACAGCTAACTAAAATACCTCATTAAATAAATATAAAGTGAGTATCTAAGTCACAGGACTACAACACATAGCCTGGAGTAAAATCCTGATACATTAATAAAACTTTAACTTAAACAAGACATAATCAAGTCTATGTGGCATGGACAAACACCATGCTCACCAAATATGGCAACATAGCCCCAACAGCAGCCTCAACTCAATATCATAAAAATAGTAGCATACTCATGCTTACCGTACAGGTGGACTCACATGCATATCATAACAGCACATGACATATAACAGCTCAACAGCATTTCCAAAACATCAAAAGCATGTAACACAGCATGCATAAACCACATCCCCATGGGACATAGTGGAACCACAACATGGCTAAACCAAGGACACGAAAGCTTACCTTGCAAGCAATCAATCCAAAGCCAAGAGTCCAACCACTCTCACAGTCCAAATACAGCAGTGTCACAATCTGTTATGGACCAATAACATATCATCATTCATAGCTCATAAGCATAAAAACTTAAAGACTACGCCTTTCCTTTACATTTTATGTCTTAAGGCTTCTAACAAAGCCACAAGCCATTAATCATATGATTCTGACTTACATCTCTTTACAGAAGTACCACTTCATTAAACTAGGGTACACAAACCCAAGCACGCATTCTGGATGAACAGTGCGCTACTGTTCCTCGCAAACCCAGAATATCCGGATGTTCCTCGGGGACATATCCGGATATGCAATATCCGGATATCACACTGACCATATTCGGATATTCAATATTCGGATATCCAGATCCCCATATCCGGATATCAATATCCGGATATCAATACCCGGATACCATATCCGGATATCAATATCCGGATATCTGTTCGAAAAATATCCGGATATTTCACGACAAAATGCAATTCTGCATTTTCGTGAATATCCAGTCCAAAGGATCCAACTTTAACCGATTAAAGACACTTAAACATGCATTTCTAGGTGTGTTTAACCTTACCCACCCTTAAGTTATCCACTTAGTTCAATACATGCATCAAGGTTCGATTTTTAAGCATTTAAACACATGATCATGGTTGGTATAACTTACCAAAGCTCAAAACAGAGGAAGAAGTGCTCTTGGAGCTCACCAATGGCTCCTCACAGTTCTGACTTTACACCAAACGAAAATGCTACCAAAGCTTGACCCTTTCCTCCCAAAGGAAGCTTCTTGGAGCACCAAGTGCCAAGAATGTGACTCCAACCCCTCAAACACAAAACTCAGCAACCCAACCTCCCTCACACAGGTTCTCAACTCAGAAAAGGGGGCCTCTCTCTACACACCAAGCTTACACACTCAAGACCAAGTGTTTAGGAATAGGTATCATGAAGGTAGAAGGCCACAAGGCTCACCCAAGAGGGAAGAGAGCAATGAAACAGTGCAAGACTGATCAGCCTCCAAGGTATCCACGCACAAGAGGCAGTTTTCTAGGGTTATGTGCCCTTAATGGTAGTATATATAGCCACATGGCCACTTAACGCGTAGTATAAGCATTAATAGCTACGTAAAAGATTTTGATCCCAAACTTTGGAATCTTAACCTTCCCATTTTTCTAAGATTTTTCATATTTTTATTTTATTTTTAGGAGCACCTTTCCGGTACACGCTTTTCCATAGCCAGTATCAGTTCTAGCATCAGATCTCATTATTTTGACTTGAAACTCGTTTTACAAGTCCTACATATTATCTAGTAATTATCATGCACTTATTATAATTTTCCGGGATACTTCACCGGTACGCATTTATACCGGGTAGTAGAACCGGTATCTGCGCTTTTCGCCCGAAAAGCGACTTTCAGCATTATTACCCACTTACTATAATTATTAGAGCCTCATAATAATTATTAGGGTCAATTATGGAATTATTTCTTAATTATCACATTTATTTAATTAATCTCCTTAATTAGCGGTGCAGGCTCTTACAAAGTTGGACTTCTGTAAATACTTAACTAAGTCAGAATCAAGGGATTAAAGGCTTATGGCTTTGTGGGAAGCCTTAAGACGTAAAACGTAAAGGAAAAAAGTAGTCTTTATGTTTATGCTTATGAGCAATGTTGTTGATATAATTATTGGTCCAAACAGATTGTGATTGTACTATTTGTGGACGTTGAGCTGTGTGGACTCTTGGCTTGGATCGATTGCTTGCAAGGTAAGCTTTCGTGTCCTCGGTTTAGCCATGTTGTGGTTCCACCATGTCCCATGGGGGTATGGTTATATGCATGCTGTGTTACATGCTTTTGATGTTTTGGAAATTCTGTTGAGCTGTTATATGCAATTTCCCTTTATGATATGCATGTGGTGTCCACCTATACAGTAAGCTTGAGTATGTAGTACATATAATATGGTGAGACTGTGGGTGAGGTGCAAGCGGTGTTCCTGGTACTACTATGTGGGTAATAGACGTATTCCTGCATTTCTCTGGCCAGTAGAATAGTGAAAACACACATGTCATGAATATATGTTGCACTGCATAGTTTTGGAACTTATATTGGAAATTACTGCTTTTGAACTTATATTGTACATGTAAGTGAGCTTGAGATGGAAGATCCTTGAGGACCCTATGTCTTACTGAGATTTCTTGTTTAGAGATCTCACCCCACGCTTGGGGACGCTTATTTCAGGTTCAGGTAACCCTGGGGTTGAGACCTCGGGTGGTAGGAGGCCAGAGTTGAGTTAGATATTGCTGTATATCCTGATATGACTGGATATTAGCTGCTGTTTATGTTTTCTGTTATTTTTATGATATTTGAGTTGAGGCTGCTGTTGGGGCTATGTTGCCTTATTTGGTGAGCATGGGGATTGTCCATGTCACATTTTCTTGTCTTTATATTTTCAGAATTTGATTGAATAATGTATCAGGATATTGTCCGGACTACGTGTTGTGGATCAGTGACCTTAGATACTCACTTTATCTATGTAATGAGGTATTTCAGTTAGTTGTCTTGCAATTTACATACAGGCGATATTTTATGAAAATGAATTAAGTAATTCAACTTGGTAATGATAATGACGTCATAATTGAAAAGAAAAAGATATTTTGCAAAGTTTTAATTAAACTTATAGTATGTTAACAAACCGGGTTAACAAGGGGTGTTACATTTTATGGTATCAGAGCACTTTCTAGGAAAAAGCCTGTATGTATTGCAATAACTTAGGATGCTTTGTTGTGTGTCTATCTTGAGTTCTCTCTAATTGGTGTGTATTATGATAATGCATATGTTACCAAATGGCGTGGGTCTGATCAACTCATTCTTTGTGTAACTTGTGCAGAGTCATGGTACAACCAAGGAGGAACCAAGGTACTAGTGAGGATCAACCTGATCCTGTCTTGGCTGCATTGGCTGAGATGCAGGCGGCTCGACTAGCCGACCAAGAGGCCACGAGATTGGAAAACCAGGCTATGCTGGACGCCTTCAGAGAGCCGAACAGGAAATCCACGGAGGATATACTGGAGGAGAACTGTATGGCGAACATGACGATGATGAGGGTCATGTTAGAGGAGCTGAGGGCTGGTCCTGTTGCTGCTGGCCAGTGTCCTCCACCACCTCCACCGCCACCATCGCCTCCACCTACACATAGTCTTCAGGATGACACCCAGAGTCAGATGGGTAAGGGCAGTCACCTTACAGTGGCGATGCAGGCTGTCCCTGTATTTGTCGAGGATCGTGACGAGATTGACCTCCGGCTGAATGCTTTCCGTAAGCATAAGCCACCTACTTTTGATGAGTCTTATGATCCTATTGCTGCGGTGAGATGGCTTAAGGCGCTGGACAAGATTTTTCGAGTCATGCAGTGTACGGATCCACAGAAGCTGATGTTCACTACTTATATGCTGGAGGGCGATGCCCATGAGTGATGGACGAACACCTCACATGTGTTCGAGATGCAGGGTCACGTCATGACGTGGCCATTCTTCGAGGACTATTTTCTTGTTCGGAGGAAGCCGAAAGAATGCAGAAAACTGAGTTTTAAAGGTATAATTGACCTCCAATGATCCCAACTCGATCTGGAGTCCAAGAACTCCTTAAACAGATGTTTATTAACATGTTAGGAACTCAGAAACTCATTCCTTTACTTAAATGGTCCAAGTTTTACTTATTAACCGATTAAACAAGTTTAAAACTCCAAAATGACAAAGTGTGATCGTGGTATACCTTCCAAGGCTCAAAACTCCGAAAATGGTACTGACTTGGAGTCTCTAGCACTGCTCCAAGGTACTGACTTTAAGGAACCACGAGAATGCAACACAAGGTGGGTCCTTTAGACTCAAAGGTGGCTTCTTGAAGCCTAAGATTCCATGACAATTTCCTTAACCAACCCAACTCTCAAACTCAGCCACAAAACCCCTCCACTCAGCAGCCAAAACTCAGAAGTGAGTGGCCTCACACCCTCACAAGACTAGGTTTCACACACCTAAACTATTTTGGTGAAGGAACTATGCATAAAGATGATTACTTGGAGGGTTGAAGGATGAAGAAAGCTATGAGATGGTGAAGAAGAAGGGAAGCAGCAGCTGAGCCTCCAAAACCCACGTAGGAACAATCAGAATTGACCTAGGTCTTTGTGCCACTTAGCATATATAGGCGGTTTAAGATAAATCACACTTTATTAGCAATAATAGCTACACTTAGCATTTTTGTCCCAAACTTAGGATTCTGAAACTACTCATTTTCTTAGATTTTTCATATTTTTATTTTATTTCTCGCAGCACCTTTCCGGTACGCGCTTTTCCAAAGCCAGTATCAGTTCTCATTATTTTGACCTAAAACTTGTTTTACTAGTCCTATATAATATTCTAGGAATATTCATGCACTTATTATAATTTTCCGAGATACTTCATCGGTACGCATTTATACCGAGTAGCAGAACTGGTATTTGCACTTTTCATCAGAAATGCGACTTTCAGCTTGAATACTCACTTACTATAATTATTAAAGTCTCATAATAATTATTAGGGTCAATTATGAAATTATTTCCTAATCCTCACATTTAATTTATTACTTTCCTTAATTAACGGTGCAGGTTCTTACATTTACCCCACCTTTTTAAGGATTTTTTCCTCAATCAGAAACATACCTGTCTCGAAAGTCGGGGTACTGCTGGAGAAGCTCGTCCTCTCGCTCCCAAGTGCACTCCTCAGTTGTTCGCCCAATCCACTGTACTTTGACCATCGGAATGGTCTTGCTCCTCAGCTGCTTGTCGCCGCGATCGAGAGTCCCAACTGGTACGATGGGAGTTTTCAAGTTTCCCTGAACCTCCACAACATTCGGTTGCACCGCGTGCGAAGGATCCGCTACAAACATGCGAAGTTGAGACACGTGAAACACGTCGTAGGTGTTGGCCAAGTTCGGAGGCAAGGAAAATAGGTAGGCAATAGATCCTACTCTACCACGTAACTGGTGTGGCCCGATGAATTGCGGGCTCAGCTTCCTCACTCCTAGTTCCTGAACAACACTGGTGACAGTGAAAGTTTCACAAACACGTGCTCACCCTCACTGAACTCCGGTGGTCGATGATTTACATCATAGTAGCTCTTCTGGCGATTCTGTGCCTGCTTCAACTTTTCCCGGATCATCTGGATCTATTAGGCAAATTTGGACAAGGTCCAATCCGAACAATTCTTTATCTCCAACCTCAGACCAATAGGTAAGAGTTCCACGCCCCTACCCACCACGCCTCGTTGGGTTCCATGCCCAGGCTAGCAAGGAAACACGCAGTTGCACAAAAACTCAACCGATGCCAGGTGCTTATCCCATACTGGGCCCTGCTCCAAGGTGCAAGCCCTCGACATGTCCTACCAGGTCTGGATGGTCCGCTCAGTATTTCCAATAATCTGAGGGTCATAGGCTATACTCAGTAGCAACTGAGTCCCAAAAGTTCTCTACAGCGCCTCCCCGAACCGAGATGTGAACTTCGGGTCACTATCACTGATGATACTCTCGGCATCCCGTGAAGCCTCACGATCTCGCGAACAACAGTTTGGCCAGCTGCTTTGATGAGAAGCTCACCTTTATCGGAAGAAAGTGAGCAGACTTTGACAATCTATCCACAATGACGTAAAAAGAGTCAAGACTAGCCTAAGTCTTAGGCCAACCCACCACAAAGTTCATGGAAATGCTTTCCCACTTCTACAACGGTACCTCAAGAGGTTGATGCTTATCAAGGGCTTCTGGTGTTAGATCTTCACCTTCAGGCATCACAACAATTGGACACGCAACAACAATGTCCTTCCTCATTTTAAGACACACCGACCTGGTCCTTCTCCATAAGCTCATTCTTGACTCTCATAGTCTCAATCTCGAGAAGTGCATCCTCAAACAAGGAAGTCACCTTCAAATCTCGAAACTTCTTATTGACAACAAAATGCCAAATGATTTTCTTGGATCATGATTCATTTTCTCAATAGAAGCGACCTGACCCCACAAACTCAAAACTACCCAACACTCGAGTGAGTTTGGTCCTATTCCATGACTCTAACATCGACACAACTTATAATTCATAATCAATATTCTCAAAATAAATTCATATTCACTTCACAGTACTAAATCTTCATCATGTTCATTTTGACTAATACATGTTAGTTAATATACTCATTCACAAAGTAGTGTACCTTAGTTCACGTACACCTACAAAATTTTCAATTTCTATAACATAATAATCAAAAACTTTATGTAACGATATACCTCAATCTCCATGGTATCTGCAAAATCGAGATTCAGTCACAGGTGAGATAACATTGATATATTACCACAGTTCATCTGTACTCATTTCATGCTTAACACTACCCTTGGTGCTAACATGCCAACTACTATTGACACATATCAACAATAAACATAAAATCCTAGAGTCATGGAGACCACTCAACTCACAACTACTTGTACATGAACTGCCTCACATAAGATTACCCGTGGCCTTGCCACAAATTCCAAGTGTTCCACACTCGGTTTCCCTAAAGAGAAGTTCTCATTCTCAAACAGAGCACCATCACGGTTAAGTAATGGCGTAAGTCATCTTGCCTCAACAAAATGACCAGGGCTCCCACAGAGACACGCTCGGTCGAATGAAGTCTTTCGCCGAAAGACTCCCAACAAAAATTTTCAGCTCAGCCACTTCTGGCGGAACATCTATTAGTATATGGGTGTCCTAGAGACAATCTTTTGATTAAATAAAGGACACTAGATGTAGAATTATTTTTCATAAATGAATAAAAGAAATATTTATCAAGTTTCATATTATGTCTCGATATTATTGTTAATATTATATGAACGAACTGGATAAACCCCTTGGAATAGAACAGGTATCTCTTGAGTATCTGTGATGAGATCAGGATCATGAGGATTCAAGGATATCGCATGTCTATTCCTAATTACATGTTCCTAGTCTAGAGACACTGAGATTGGGGATCAGTTATCTTGGGTAAGACTAGTACGACTTATCTACTTGTATATGGATACAAGGTAAAGACCTCATGAGCTACAGATATGGAGATGTCTTAGCTAAAGTCTTGGGTGGACCTATAAGAGTATAGCTCGCACTGAACAGACCCAAAAAGAGACTCTATGAGGAAATCTCACATATAGTGTCATTAGAGTAATCTCTTTATATTTGGGTATGTCTTTCCTTAGACCAGAAGTTATTACCTAGACTGTGTTCTAGAAGACATGTTTTGATTGTATGCCTCGTCTTCCTGTAACATGGAGACTCATAGGTATACTGTTGGGCGTGTCCTGAAAGGGCATAGGGCTAGGGTAATAAGTTGAAGGAATTCATCAAATTTCTGTGAGAGATTAGGTTATCTATAAACCGGAGAAATCGGGATGACATTTACAGGGACTCGGGAATCTATGCATAGTAAAAGAGATCATGAGATGATCCACCTTTAGAGTCAGTAAATTGAAGATTCCCTATTTCAAATAAAGCTTACCCTAAGCCGCATGGGTTGATACATTTCCTTACCCTAGGTTAATGGGAAGATAACCGAGACGAAGGGAAATACATACGGCAACCAAATATGTGCAATAGGATGATCAAGTCATTAATCTGACTAGCTCTGGGGTAACAAAGCATTGTTGTGCTCTGTGTTGTCATTAATTGGGTTGTGGGCTTGTTAGGCCTAAGCCCAGTTATGTTAGAGGCTAAGTTGGACCTAATGGGTCACACACTAACACCTTGTAGTCATGATGAACTAGCTTTAAAGGTATTGGGCCTAATAATGGTTGTTAGCCCAAGAAGCTGTTTGGAAGCCACCTAAAAGGGTTGAGGGCGCATGGAGCATTGTAATGGGCTTGGATAGTCCAAGAAATTACTAATTAATTTAATTAGTTAAATTAATTATCAAACATTTGAATTTTGAATTTTGAAATTTGAATTTGGAAATTTGAATTTAGAATTTGAATTTCAAAATTCGGATTTTGAATTTGAAATTTGAAATTTGAAATTTGAATTTTGAAATTGGATTTTGAAATATAAATTTTGAATTTAAAATTTGAATTTGAATGTTTGAACATTTGAATTCAAGTGTTTGAATTCGAATTTGAATTGGCTATGAAAAGTTGTTTCATAACAAAAGGATAAGATGAGATCTTGTTGGAACAAATCCCTTGTATCAAGAGGAGATCTTTAGAGATCACCAAGGGCTAGTTTGGGGCGCAATATTGAGTGGATATGAATGTCATCTAGTCATTCAAACAAGCTCCAATCAGATTTGGTAGTTGAGAGAATAAGTTAGTGAGTTGGTTCAAATTTTGAATGCAACTACTCAACATATTTGGACCCCTTTTTGGGCTGAATATGGCGCACCAATTGGGTAACCATATGATGGTTTTTAAATGAGAATTTCGACTAGGTTTGAACTTAGTCTCATGAGGATAAGATTGGAGGTTGTTGGCTAGATTTGATTTGCAACAACTCCACTTGTTTCTCTACTTTCAAAAGAGTTTGAATGAAAAATTTGATTACCATATATCACTCTCTCATCCCTCTTGTGCGTATAACTTGGGTGGTTCATCTCCTTAGGGTTTTACACAAAACCTATCCTACTCTCCATTCCTCTCATGCGCCATTCTATAGGGTAGTCCACTACACCTTTCCAAACACAATACCTAGCCTCCACCTTCACCAATTGAGCGCATAGCAAGCCTCATTGTGGTGATCATCTGGTGGCTTGGAAGAAGTTGTTCTTGCAACATTAACGAACGGTGGTGTGGATCAATATTAGAGAGTTTGAACCCTTCAGACCTAATAATTGATCTCCCTGACTGATCAGGCCAAAACAAGGTAACATCATGTTGTCCTAAAGCATGGATCTTTATGTGCATGTATGTTTCCGCGTGAAAAATTTTAATTTTCTACCTTACATGCATCGACCTTCAAGGCCAGTTTACTTTCAAGTGGTATCAGAGCCCGGTTGCTTTACCATCAGCGGGTGATGGTACCTTGTTTGTGAAAAGAGTTTTTTCACGGTCAAAATTTTTAAATGGTTAAAGTTTAATTCTGCATGTAGATTTTGAATCACAAATCCTTTAAAGTGTTAAAGTTTTGTTTTTATGAACATGAAATTCGAGTCTATGTTCATAAAAGTATATGCATCATGGTTTTGTTTCTTTTTCTTTATGAAAGTTTTAAAAGGAAACACCCTTTTTGAAAGGGTTGATTCGACCATGAAGGGTACTAAGAGTACCTTGAATGTTTTCTTATTTTTTCTCCATGAATTGTATCATGAGCATTACATGAAATTTTGTGACAAAATTTATCATATACTTACCTATATGATTTGGCCATGAAGGTGTTTATGGCTACATGCATGGTTTAATTTTGTTTTCTTTGAGAAAGAAGTAACAAAATTTGAATTATAAATTGTTTTAAGATTCGGCCATCAAGAGAAAATTAAGAATTTGAATCTTGATTTTATTTTGATGTTTTAATGTTAAATATCAAAATATATGTGAGAAATATTATGTGATAATATAATGTTTGTGTTTGCAAGTTTTGATTCTTTCAGGTATAAATAGGAAGGGGATGGTCAGGTGCCCGGATTTAAAATTTTGAATTTTAAATTAATGTGTAATTGCACTATTTCATTTACAAGTGTAATTTGTAATTTCAATTTTTGTAATTTTGTCCCTCCAAAGATGTTTTGGAGTTTCTTTAATTATGTGTAATTAGAGAATTAGGCTAGTGGCGTATAGACGACAAGCGGCCGTTGCTTAAAGAAGCAAAATGGACAAAAGCGCGAGCACCATGACTATCTCAATATAAACTGTTTATATGCATGTATGATTAGAACGTCTAGTATGCATGAATTGGGCAAACCGCGTTTTGTATGGTTATTACGTTTGTCCAATAGCGACTAGTGTAAACCGATAGATGTTTGACATAGGTTACGACTAGCATGATAGTTTACAAAATGTGTTTGATAAGACCTAATTAACCCTAAAATAAAAGGAACCCTTAAAAGGAATAAATAATTAAGCGTATGATTACCTCCCACCACCAATGCTACTCAAACCTCTTCTATATAGTGGTGCTCCACAACTCAGTAGGGACCCACTGATTCGTTGAGCTAGAGTAGTGTTTGAAGTGTAAGACACTTGGGGTGCTGGTTTAATGCTTAACTAAGACATAAGTTGCATGCACAGCCGGGCTTATGTGCTTAGGGTAATGGTGCTAGGTTGGTTGCATGAGATGCACCACTAAATGACAAAGATTTGTCAAACTAATGTTAAGAGAGGGTATGAGATACTGTTGATAAGGATCAACCCATTATTTAAATTAATCTTGCGGTCTCAGACGGAGATTAAAATAAATAATCGCATTCTTAATCCCACTAAGGTAAAATCAAAGTAGATTAACCCTAAGTCAAATAGTAAGGGTCATTGACTTAGATAAAATAGTGGGAGGGGCAAATTATTTAAAGTCTTTAATAATTTGCTTTAAACTACATAACCGTATATTAACTAAAACTATCTTTACATCATTTTCAGCTTATAGTATGACTAATCCACTGTCACTGCGATCAATACTCGATACGAATAAACTGACCGGTTCAAATTTTACGGACTGGTATCAGAATCTAAGAATTGTTCTTAGGGCCGAAAAGATTGCCTACGTTGTAGATGCTGGAATACCCGTAGCTCCTAGGGAAGGGGAAGAAGGGTTTGTGGAATTTGATTTTGTAACCCACCAACAACACTTGGATGACAATGTGATGGCAGTATGCATCATGTTGGCATCCATGTCGCCTGAACTGCAAAAGCAGCATGAGCATATGGATGCTCTCTCTATTATCATGCATCTCAAGGAGTTGTATGATATTAAAGGCAGGCATGAGAGATATGAGGCCTCTAGAGAACTGTTCTCTTGTAGGATGTCTGAGAGCATGTCTGAGAGCATGTCTGTGAGCAGCCATGTTCTTAAGATGATCAGGCCGATTGAGAAGCTAGGAAACCTAAGCTTCATCATGGATGCCGAGCTAAGTAATGAATTATTCCTCACCTCACTTCCACCTTCCTTCAGTCAATTCATAATGAATTACAATATGCATGGGATGCAAGTGAGCTTGCCTGAGTTGTTAAGCATGTTAACAACTACTGAAGTGTCTATCAAGAAGGATAGGACACAGACTCTTTTGATTGGTGGGCCTAGCAAGGCCAATGGAAAGGGTAAAGAGCCTGCAAAAGGTGACTCCCTTAGGCCCAAAGGAAAATCCAAGAAGAAGAAGGGCAAAAAGAAGGGTAAGAAGGCACCTAAGGACAAGGGTGATGCTGAGTGCTTCCATTGTGGCAAGAAAGGCCATTGGAAGAGGAATTGTCCAGGCTACCTGAACAATGTGAAGGACAAGAAGCATGGTGATGCTTCTGCCTCAGGTATTTTCATGATTGAGATAAATTATTCTTCTGCTAATCCAACCTCATGGGTATTGGATACCAGATGTGGTTCTCATATCTGCAATATGTTGTAGGTACTTAGGAGCCCAAGGAGATTGGAAAGAAATGAGATGGATCTCCGCGTTGGTAATGGAGCAAGGTTTGCTGCTCATTCAGTTGGAGATGCTGACCTTATTTTGCCTACGGGCCTTTTATTGCATTTGAATAATTGTCTTTATGTTCCGAATATTTCTAGAAACATTATTTCAATTTCTTGTTTAGAACAAGATGGTTACACTTTCAGTATTAGGAATGGTACATTTTCTATCATTTTGAATGATATGATTTATGGTACTGCTTCTTTAATATATGGATTGTATGTGTTGGAAATGGGAACTGAAGTGCTGAATATAGATGTGAAATGACCTAGGACGGATAATCAATCTTATCTTTGGCACTGTAGACTAGGGCACATAAATGAAACAAGATTTTCTAGGATGCATAGTGATGGATACCTGGACTCCAAGGATTTGGAATCCTATGGACAATGTGAATCTTGTCTAGCTGGGAAAATGATTCGACAAAAGCCCAAAGGGCTTGAGAGTCATAGGGCTAGTGAGTTATTAGAACTCATTCATACTGATGTATGTGGCCCGATGTCTATTGAGGCTAGAGGTGGATATTCCTATTTCATTACCTTTACAGATGACAAATCGAGATTTGGGTATGTATACTTAATGAGATATAAATCTGAAGCTTTTGAAAAGTTCAAAGAGTTTAGGAATGAAGTGCAAAAACAGTGTGGCAAGATGATTAACATTATGATCAGATCGTAGTGATGAATATTTGAGCCACGAGTTTCAGGATTATCTGAGAGAAAACGAAATTCTCTCACAACTTACCGCTCCTTACACACCACACCAAAACGGTGTCTCCGAAAGGAGAAACGGGACCTTGTTAGACATGGTTAGGTCTATGATTAGTGAGACTCAACTTCCAAAATCATTTTGGGGATATGCCTTAGACACAGCGGCATAACTTCTAAATAGGGTACCGTCTAAATCTGTTCAGACAACACATATGAGATATGGAGTGGTAAGAGACCCAACCTGAGTTACCTCAGGGTATGAGGATCGCCAGCTTATGTCAAAGCGTTGACATCAGAAAAGCTTAGTGCTAAGAGTACTAAATGTCTATTTGTAGGGTATCCTAAAGGTACTAAGGGATACTACTTCTACTCCATGGAAGAACACAAAGTGTTTGTGTCAAAGAATGCTGAGTTCCCTGAGAAGGATTTGATCTCTCAAGGAGGCAGTGGGAGTAAGATTGATCTTGAAGAAGTGCAAGATCCACAAGAATAGATTGAGGAACCCAAGTCTGCTCCGCAGGCGACGTTCTCCAATGGAGAAGTAAACACACAACTTCGTAGATCTACGAGGGTCATCCATCCACCTGAGAGGTATGGGTTTGGGATTGAGAATCAGCAAACTGTCGAGGATGATGAACCAAGTAACTACGAGGAGGCAGTCAAGGATGTTGACTCCTCTAGATGGCTTGAAGCCATGGAATCTGAAATGGATTCGATGTATCAAAACAAGGTATGGACCTTGGTTCCAAAACCGCAAGGAATAGTTCCTATCAGAAATAAATGGGTCTTTAAAAGAAAGACTAATGCAGATGGCAACGTTCAGACCTACAAAGCTAGGTTGGTGGCGAAAGGGTATCGTCAAAGACAAGGAGTTGACTATGATGAAATTTTCTCACCAGTTGCCATGATCAAATCTATTAGGATCATGCTTGCAATAGCAGCATACCATGACTATGAAATTTGGCAAATGGATGTCAAGACCGCCTTCTTGAATGGGTTCTTGAAGGAGGAAGTGTACATACACAACCTGAAGGCTTTGAAACCAAAGATCAGGAGCATATGGTATGCAAACTACAAAGGTCAATATATGGGCTAAAGCAAGCATCAAGGAGTTAGAATATACATTTTGATGAAGTCGTTAAGAGTAACGGTTTTATCAAGAATGAGGATGAACCTTGTGTTTACAGGAAGGTTAGTGGGAGTAATGTCGTCTTCCTAGTACTTTATCTAGATGACATATTGCTAATAGGAAATGACATCCCCACATTAAAAATAACGAAAGAGTGGCTTTCAGAAAACTTCACCATGAAGGATTTGGGAAAGGAGGCCTTTATACTTGGTATAAAGTTCTATAGAGATAGATCCAAGAGGCTACTGGGTTTATCTCAATCCACGTATGTTAACAAGATGCTAAAGAGGTTTAGCATAGAAGGGTCAAAAAGGGGTTTTCTTCTTGTCAGTCATGGGGTACACCTATCAAGGGCTATGTGTCCTAAGTAACAGCCTGAGAAGGATCGCATGGGTGGAATTTCATATGCTTCGGCTATTGGATCCATCATGTATGCCATGATATGTACGAGACCAGATGTCTCATATGCTTTAAGTATTACGAGCAGATACCAGTCAGACCCTGGAGAGGGTCACTGGACGGCAGTCAAAACCATCCTTAAATACTTAAGAAGAACTAAGGATGCATTTCTGGTCTATGGTGGGGTTAATGAGTTAACAGTGAAAGGGTTTACTGATGCCAGCTTTCAGAGTGACAAGGATGACTGCAAGTCACAGTCAGGATTCGTATTCACCTTAAATGGTGTGGCAGTGTCTTGGAAGAGTTCCAAGCAGGGGACAACAACAGATTCAGTGAAAGAATTTGAATACATAGCTGCTTCAGAAGCAGGTAAGGAGGCCGTGTGGATCAAGAAGTTCATAAATGAACTAAGAGTGGTTCCAAGCGTGGATGAGCCCATACAGTTGCTTTGCGACAACACAGGAGCCATTGCGCAGTCAAAGGAACCTAGGTCTCATCAAAGATCTAAACACGTGCTCCGCAGATATCAACTGATTAGAGAAATCATTAATAGGAATGATGTAAAAATGGATTATGCTCCCACAGACGATAACCTGGCCGATTCTCTGACAAAGGCTATTTCTTAGAGAAAACATGACTTATGAGGCTTTGGGCATAAGACTTAGGTCTGATTGGCTCTAGGCTAAGTGGGAGCTTGTTAGTATATGGGTGTCCTAGAGATAATCTTTTGATTAAATAAAGGACACTAGATGTAGAATTATTTGTCGCAAATGAATAAAAGTAATATTTATCCAGTTTCATATTATGTCTCGATATTATTGTTCATATTATTCCTAATTACGTAAAAATGGATTATGCTCCGACTTATCTACTTGTATATGGATACAAGGTAAAGACCTTGGCTACAGATATGGAGATGTCTTAGCTAAAGTCCTGGGTGGACCTAAAGGCTATTTCTCAGAGATTAGTTCTCTTCATTACCTTATTACCTAGACTGTGTTCTAGAAGACATGTTTTGATTGTATGCCTCGTCTGCGTGTAACGTGGAGACTCATAGGTATACTGTTGGGCGTGTCCTGAAAGGGCATAGGGCTAGGGTAATAAGCTGAAGGAATTCGTCAAATCTCTGTGAGAGATTAGGTTATTTGTAAACCGGAGACATCGGGATGGCATTTACAGGGACTCGGGAATCTATGCATAGTAAAAGAGATAATGAGATGATCTGCCTTTAGAGTCAGTAAATTGAAGATTCCCTATTTCGAATAAAGCTTACCCTAAACCTTAGGGGTTGATACATTTCCTTACCCTAGGTTAATGGGAAGATAACCGAGACGAAGGGAAATACATACGGCAACCAAATATGTGCAATAGGATGATCAAGTCATTAATCTGACTAGCTCTGGGGCAACAAAGAATTGCTAGTGCTCTGTGTTGTCATTAATTGGGTTGTGGGCTTGTTAGGCCTAAGCCCAGTTATGTTAGAGGCTAAGTTGGACCTAATGGGTCACACATTAACACCTTGTAGTCATGATGAACTAGCTTTAAAGGTATTGGGCCTAATAATGGTTGTTAGCCCAAGAAGCTGTTTGGAAGCCCACCTAAAAGGGTGGAGGGTGCATGGAGCATTGTAATGGGCTTGGATAGTCCAAAACATTATTAATTAATTTAATTAGTTAAATTAATTATCAAAAATTTAAATTTTGAAATTTGAATTTAGAATTTAAATTTTGAAATTCTAATTTTGAATTTAAATTTTGAAATTTGAAATTTGAAATTTGAAATTTGAAATTGGGTTTTGAAATTGAATGTTTGAATATTTGAATTCAAGTGTTTGAATTTGAATTTGAATTGGCTATGAAAAGTTGTTTCATAACAAAAGAATAAGGTGAGATCTTGTTTGAACAAATCCCTTGTATCAAGAGGAGATCTTTGGAGATCACCAAGGGCCGATTTGGGGTGCAATATTGAGTGGATATGAATGTCATCTAGTCATTCAAACAAGCTCCAATCAGATTTGATAGTTGAGAGAATAAGTGAGTGACTTGATTCAAATTTTGAATGCAACTACTCAACATATTTGGACCACTTTTTGGGCTGAATATGGCGTACCAATTGGGTAACCATATGATGGTTTTTAAATCAGAATTTTGACTAGGTTTGAACTTAGTCTCATGAGGATAAGATTGGAGGTTGTTGGCTAGATTTGATTTGCAACAACTCCACTTGTTTCTCCTTGTTTTTGTGCGCCACTTTCAAAAGAGTTTGAATGAAAAATCTGATTACCATATATCACTCTCTCATCCCTCTTGTGCGTATAAGTTGGGTGGTTCTTCACCTTAGGGTTTTACACAAAACCTAGCCTACTCTCCATCCCTCTCATGCGCAATTCTATAGGGTAGTCCACTACACCTTTCCAAACACAATACCTAGCCTCCACCTTCACCAACTGAGCGCATAGCAAGCCTCATCGTGGTGATCATCTGGTGGCTTGCAAGAAGGTGTTCTTGAATCATTAACGAACGGTGGTGTGGATCAACATTAGAGGGTTTGAACCCTTCAGACCTAACAATTGATCTCCCTGACTGATCAGGCCAAAACAAGGTAACATCATGTTGTCCTAAAGCATGGATCTTTATGTGCATGTATGTTTCTGCGTGAAAATTTTTATTTCTCTACCTTACATGCATCGGCCTTCAAGGCCAGTTTACTTTCAACATCCGGTATGAAGCTAATGCAATAGGCCCCACACCAGGAAACAATTTAATGGAGAACGCTATCTCCCGTTGAGGCGAACACTCAGGAATCTCCTCAGGAATCACCTCGAGGAACTCCTTCGCCATAGGAATGCCAGTGAGATCCTCCTGTGTCCCACTCACCAAAACTCCCAACATCACATAGCCAAATGCCCCTGCTCTCAAGGCCCTCCTAGCCTGTAGGACTGAAGTGAACGGTGAGGAACTGGCTGTGGACCCACACATAGACATCACCACTCTCTTAGCACAACAGTCAATCAATGCACAGTTTCTGGACAACCAATCCATGCCCAGAATAATCTCAAGTTTGGCCATCAGCAATCCTATCAGGTCCACCGAGAACTCACGGCCATCCCACTGAAATGCCACATCGCAATGAACAGTGGTAGAAGCACACCTTTCTCTGGTGGCGGTGGTCACCCGCAACGGTGGAGAAAGTACGGACATGGGCAACTCAAGCCCCACAGCAATCGGGGTAGCAATAAATGAATGTGTATCCCCGTAGTCAAACAATACATCAACTGAAGACCACCAACTGTAATAGTAGCTCTCTCAAGGTTCGGAGCTCGGTCCGACTGCTGACGGTCCA
Source organism: Gastrolobium villosum (assembly GCA_032173675.1). Lineage (NCBI taxonomy): Eukaryota > Viridiplantae > Streptophyta > Magnoliopsida > Fabales > Fabaceae > Gastrolobium > Gastrolobium villosum. The sequence continues at coordinate 50,460 of JAVKPL010015544.1, read as the reverse complement.
CAGTGCAAACTCGCCCCGTGGCAGATGGCATAACAGGTGCCGCTGGTGGTGGAAGGGGAACCATCCAAAGTGGAACTGCCTAAACTGCAGTAGCTCTCGCAATCGACGACGGGAAATCTCTCGCATAGTGGCCCTCCTTGCCACACTGGAAATTAAAAGTCTGGCCGGTAGCACACGGTCCAAGATGAATTGTCCCGCATCCCGTACACCTGGGAGGCGGAGGTCTCGCTGCACTCCCTTGCGTAGAGGTCCTCTTGAACTGACTAGGCGCCTGCCTAGTAGCCAACTACTTCCCTTTGCCCTTTCCAGCAAACTTCATGTCTTTCCAGGAAGTGGAAAAACCCGTTCCCTTCACATCAGCATTCTTGGCCTTCTCAGCTTTAGTTATATTTATATATTTATCCTTTGATGTCGTTCTATTCTGATCGTATTGTTATGTTACCAGTGTCCCAAACTCTCTTGAATTCGCTCTAGCTAGGCGATCAGCTATCTCCTCATTAAGTCCCCTACGGAACATAGCAGCCAAAAGCATCGGAGTAGACATGGTGATACGGAAGTGTGCAAACTTAGCCAGTTCATTGAAATTAGCCAAGTACTCATCCACAGACAACGAGCCTTGCACCTTATTTTGTTGAATTCTCAAATATTCAAAAAGAACAAAAACACGTTTTATTTTACAAAACAAATTTCCACACAATCCGCATCCAAAGGGATCATTTAATCTTCCAAGGAAGAAATGATTTAGATACCTCTCTGAAGAATGGCCATGTCATCACATGACCCTGCATCTCAAAAGCAATTAATCTTGATTTTAAAGATTAAATTGTTTTTATTTTATTTTTATTTTTATTTTTATTTTTATTTTGTAGGTCGCTACATCATCTTCTCTCCGGTTGTATGCAAAGCACTGCATCACCCTGAAGATCTTGTCTAGGGCATGTAACCATTGGGCAGCAGCAATGGGATCAGAAAGCCTATCGAATGAAGGTGGCTTATGCTTTTGGAAAGCATTCAGCCTGCGGTCGATCTCATCTCTATCCTCGACGAGCACAGGGACAGCCTGCATCGCCCCCGTAAGATGACTGCCCTCTCCCATCTGACTCTGGGTGTCGTCATGAAGACTGGGTGGAGGTGGAGGCGGTGGCGGTGCAGGTGATGGCGCAGGACACTGGCCCACAGCAGGACCAACCCTTATCTCCTCTAACATGACTCTCATCATAGTCATGTTCGCCATACGGTTCTCCTCCAAGATATCCGCAGTGGCTCTCTTGTTCGCTTCTCTGACGGCGTCCAGCATAGCCTGGTCTGCCATTCTCATGGCCTCCTGGTCAGCTTGTCGGGCCGCCTGCATTTCAGCCAATGGAGCCAGGACAGGATCAGGTTGACCCTCATTAGTACCTTGGTTCCTCCTTGGCCGTACCATGACTCTGCACAAGTTACACAAGGAATGAGTTGATCAGGACCACGCAATATGGTCACATATGCATCATCATAATACAAACCAATCAGAGAGAACACAAGATAGACTCACAACAAAGCATCCTAAGTTATTGCAACACATACAGGCTTTTCCCTAGAAACTACTCTGATACCATAAAATGTAACACCCCGTGGTATTAAGCCACGCTTAATAAAAAACTGCTGAATATTTTTTTCTTTTCAATTATGACGTCATTATCCTTACTAAGTTGAATTACTTAATTCATTTTCATAAAAATAATGCATGTATGTAAATTGCAAGACAACTAACTGAAATACCTCATAATATAAAATACTAATGAGTATCTAAAGTCACGGTTCTACAACACGTAGTCCAGACAATATCCTGATACATTTTACAACTAACGTCTGAAAACATAAAGACAAGTCAATGTGGCATGGACAATCCCCATGCTCACCAAATAAGGCAACATAGCCCCAACAGCAGTCTCAACAGCAACAACATAATCATAAAAGCAGCTAAACATAATAGCAACAGGCATATCCAACATGTCAGCATAAGTATGTAAAATCAACTAAGCTCTGGCCTCCTGCCGCCAGAGGCATCAGCCCCCAAGTTACCTGAACCTGAAATAAGCGTCCCCAAACGTGGAATGAGATCTCTAAACAAGAAATCTCAGTAAGGCAAGGGGTCCTTAAGGATCTTCCACCCCAAGCTCATTTACATGTGCAAATATAAGTTCAAAAGCATTTATCCAATATAAGTTTCAAAATAGTGCAATACAATAGATAACCATGTCATGTGTGTTATAACAATTCTATTAATCAGAGAAGTGTAGGAATCCATCTAAACCCCCACAGTACTAGCCATTACTGTACTCGTCCACAGGACCACCCCTTGGCCTCCTGTAGGCGTAACACCACATACATATTATAAGAGATTGCACTTAACAGCTTCAGAGCATTTCAACAAATAATACATGAAAACCACATCATGCATATAAGCCATACCCCCATGGGACATGGTGGAACCAATAATGGCAAAGCGGAGGACACGAAAGCTTATCCTGCAAGCTAACTATCCAATGCCAAGAGTCCACACTAGCTCACACTAGCTCAAAGTCCACAAACAACTCAATCACAATATTTTTATACAGTAATTCATCATCAGTAACCATTACTCAAGGTTACATTAAGTGGTTAAGGCTTTCCATCTCATTATAAGTCATTTTATGCATTTTCTGCAGGAGGTATTCGAATACTCCTCGATGAGTATTCGAATACTCCCAGTCTCCAGAAAGTATTTGATTACTTTCACTAAAGTATTCGAACACCCCACAGTATCCGAATACTTTACCCCCCAGTATCCGAATACCCCAGTATCCGAATACCAGCACTCACTGTATTCGAATACTCACCAGTATTCGAATACTTCTTCAAAGTTATCCGAATACTTTTCTCTCCAGAAAAGTATTCCAATACTTCAACAAGAAGTAATCGACTACCAATTTAAAAATATAGTTGAAAATCTTTACAAAATACTCTAAGATTTTAATATGTTAAACTAGACATCTCCAGCTTTCCAACGACATAATTTATGTCTCAATCGGAGTTGTATAACTCCGGTTATGATTTTTTTTTTTGGAGATAACCGGTTATGATTTTTGCAAAGTTACTACAACAAGTTGAGTTTCCAGCAATATGGTCTCTACTTCAAACATAAACTGAGAGCAGTCCATTTATCCAATGGATTTGAAAATTTATCCCTATGTGTTAGCTTCAGATAGGTCTAAACCTCACTCAATTTAGAGCTCTGTAGCTCGAGATATCTCAATTTACTAAACTAGGTCGTTGTTGTCTCGCGAAGTATTCAATTATTGCATTTTTCCAGAAAGTATTCGAATACTTCCCGAAAAGTATTCGAATACTTCTTCGACAGAATGCAGAAAACTGATTTTTAAAGGTATAAATGACATCCAATGATCCAAACTCGATCTGGAGTCTAAGAACTCCTTAAACAAATGTTTATTAACATTCTAGGAACTCAGAAACTCATTCCTTTACTTAAATGGTCCAAGTTTTACTTATTAACCGATTAAACAAGCTTAAAATTCCAAAATGACAAAGAGTGATCATGTATACCTTCCAAGGCTCAAAACTCCGAAAATGGCACTGACTTGGAGTCTCCAACACAGCTCCAAGGTACTGACTCTAAGGAACCACGAGAATGCAACACAAGGTGGGTCCTTTACACTCAAAGGTGGCTTCTTGATGCCTAATATGCCATGAAAATGGCCTCAATCAACCAACTCTCAAACTCAACCACAAAACCCCTCCACTCAGCAGCCAAAACTCAGAAGTGAGTGGCCTCACACTCTCACAAGACTAGGTTTCATACACCTAAACTATTTTGGTGAAGGAACTATGCATAAAGATGATTACTTGGAGGCTTAAAGGAGGAAGAAAGCTATGAGATGGTGAAGAAGAAGTGAGGCAGCAGGTGAGCCTCCAAAACCCACGTGGGAACAATCAGAATTGACCTAGGTCTTTGTGCCACTTAGCTTATATAGGCCGTTTAAGATAAATCACACTGCATTAGCAATAATAGCTATGCTTAGCATTTTAATCCCAAACTTAGGATTCTGAACCTACTCATTTTTCTAAAATTTATCATGTTTTTATTTTATTTTTCGCAGCACCTTTCCGGTACGCGCTTTTCCATTGCCAGTATCAGTTCTGGCACCAGTTCTCATTATTTTGACCAGAAACTTGTTTTACTAGTCTTATATAACATTCTATGAATATTCATGCACTTATTATAATTTTTTGGGATACTTCATCGGTACGCATTTATACCGAGTAGCAGAACCGGTATCTGCACTTTTCGTCAGAAATGCGACTTTCAACATTAATACTCACTTACTATAATTATTAAAGCCTCATAATAATCATTAGGGTCAATTATGAAATTATTTCCTAATCCTGACATTTAATTAATTACGTTCCTTAATTAATGGTGCGGGTTCTTACATTAATCACTTCAAACCCGGAAGGCAAGTTGGGAAATGTTGCGATGCTCCATGAGGGGATGTTGGATCGGTATGGACACAAGATCATGAAAAGTTGAGTTAAGGAACCGTTCATCGATGTTGCTACTACTTTAATATGCTAGTTTAAAACATGTGCAAGCGCATATGTGAACTTGCACGATTTAAGGAACTTATTATTTAAAACATTATGAGGAATATATCTCAAGGAGGTAATCTTTATATGTGCATTGACCTGAGAGTTCATTATAGGATTGTCGAAGATTTAGATTTATATCGACTCTGTTTGGTTATCAGGGACATGAAAATTGGTCTGCCCAAATTTTGCCTGAGAAGGAAAGCTGTGCCACGGAGCTGTTGGCTCAATGTTATATTGATCCGATAATAAGAACTTCATGGGGTACATGAGAGCACTGTCAATGATTGGTACCCGAAGTCCACCTCTTGTGCTAGAGTGCATTGCAAAGAGCTTTTGCCACTCAATTAAAAAACAATACTGCATATCATCCTCTAATGGATGGTCAAACCGTGTGAATCCTTCCAATAATAGAGTAAATATTGAGAGCGTGCGCTCTGGGGCAGAACACATCACGAATAGATACTTTTGATGGTGTGGGTGAATTCAAAACACCATTTAACATAATTGATTAGAGATAACTTATGGTAGAACACCTGAGCAGTGCACTTAGGAACGGGAGGACGAGCTTCTCCGGTGATATCGTGAGTTAAGGGACATGTATGTCTCTAATTTTGCAGACAAAATTCTTAAACGGTAGAGTGAGTGTAAGAACCCGCACTACAAAATTAGGAATTTAAATATTTTAATTATGAGTTTAGAAAATAATTCCATAATCAACTTTAGATAAATATGGAAAGAGCATAATGATTAATATTAAATCACTTTTTAGAAGGAAGTGCAAACACCAGGTATTTCACGGTATAAATGGATACCGACGAAGTAACCCGAAAAATAGTAAAAATATGAATATTCCTAGAAAAATATCTAGATTAAGAATATCAAATTTGGAATGAAAATAATGAGGAGTGATGTCAGAACTAATACCGGTTATTTCGCAGAGTGTAACAATGTTTGTGTAACAGCCCGTGTTAACCCGGATTGTTAACACGCTATTGTATTAAGCCACGCTTAATTAAATTGCGGAATAACTTTTTCTTTAATTCAATTATGAGGTCATTAACCTTAGCCAACTTGATTACTTAATCAATTTCATAAAATACTGCCTGTATGTAAATTGCAAGACAACTAACTGAAATACCTCATGAATAAATATAAAGTGAGTATCTAAAGCCGCAGGACTACAAAACATAGCCTCGGTCAAAATCCTGATACTTTAATTACAACTTCAATTAAAAGACAATAACCAAACCATGTGGCATGGACAAACCCCATGCTCACCAAATAAGGCAACAATGCCCAATAACAATCTCAACATAATAACATAATCAAAGCGGAAAACATAAACAGCAGTCAAATCATCAGCATCCATCATGTCAGCAAAATACAGATAGTCTAGCTCAGCTCTGGCCTCCTGCCACCTGAGCCCTCAACATTACCTGATCCTGAAATAAGCGTCCCCAAACGTGGGGTGAGATCTCTAAACAAGAAATCTCAGTAAGACAAGGGGTCCTCAAGGATCTTCCACCCCAAGCTCACTTACATGTGTAATATAAGTTCAAAAACAGTATTTACAATATAAGTTCCAAAACTATGCGATGCAGCAGATAATCATGCCATGTGTGTTTATCAAATCTACTGGCCAGAGAAATGCAGGAATATGTCTAAACCCACATGAGTAGAAGGAACACCGCTTGCACCTCACCCACAGCCTCACCATCTTGTATGTACTACATACTCAGGCTTACCGTATAGGTGGACACCACATGCATATCATAAAAGCACATTGCATATAATAGCTCAACAACATTTCCAAAACATCAAAGCATGTAACACAGCATGCATAAACCACATCCCCATGGGACATGGTCGAACCACAAAATGGCTAAACCGAGGACACGAAAGCTTACCTTGCAAGCTAGCTATCCAAGCCAAGAGTCCAACCACTCTTACGTCCAAACACAGCAGTATCACAATCTGATATGGACCAATAATACATCAATATTTATGCATCACACGCATACAACTTAAAGACTACGCCTTTCTTTTACGTTTTACGTCTTAAGGTTTCCAACAAAGCCATAAGCCCTTAATCATATGATTCTGACTTAGTTTATTAATTATAGAAGTTCAACTTCCTTAATCTAGGGTCCACAAACCCCCAATAGCTTACTGTTCACACAACACAGTTACTGTTCTGCGCAATCCCAGAATATCCGGATATTACAGGGAACATATCCGGATATGCCATATCCGGATATCACACTGGCCATATCCGGATATACCATATCCGGATACCCAGATCCCACATCCGCATATGAATATCCGGATACCATATCCGGATATGCATATCCGGATATCTGTTCGACAAATATCCGGATATCTCACGACAGAATGCAGTGTCTGCATTTCATGAATATCCACCCCAAAGATTCAACTTTTAACACATGTACACGTTAAAGCATGCATCTTTAATCTGTTTTAGGTTCATACTCATTATACCTTCTTGTTTACTCATTAAACATGGCCAAGATATCAACTTTAAGCATCAAAACTTAAGATCAAAGGTGAGGGAACTTACCCCAAGCTTGAAACAGAGAAATGTGTGCTCTTGGAGCTCTCCAAAAACTCCTCAACTTCTGACCAAGGAGGGTGCACGAAATAAGCCACAAGATAGCTCATTTACTCAACAAGAAGACATCTTTGAGTGTTAAAATGCCAACTACATGGCCACCCTTCCAAGAACAGATGGTGCAGTCCTCTAACTCACACTCACAGCAGCTGACACTGCCCAAGGAACACTCCTCTCACTCCCACAAGGATGCTCACAAGTGTATAGGAAGGAAAAGGAGGAGAAACCAAGCCAAAAGGTGAAGACTTGATCCTCAAAGGTTAAGGGAAGGAAATGAAACAGTGTTGTGCAGCAAAAACAGCCCCCCCACGTATGATCAAAGGCTGCCTAGGGTTGTGTGCCCTCTTAATGGTAGTATATATAGGCATTTAAGCCATAACGCGCAGTATTAGCCTTAATAGCAACGCAAAAGATCTTGATCCCAAACTTTGGAATCTAGACCTACACATTTTTCTAAGATTTCTCATATTTTTATTTTATTTTTCGGAGCACCTTTCCGGTACGCGCTTTTCCATAGCCAGTATCAGTTCTGGCATCAGATTACATTATTTTGACTTGAAACTTGTTTTACAAGTCCTACATAATATTCTAGTAATTATCATGCATTCGTTATAATTTTCCGGGATACTTTTCCGGTACGCATTTATACCGGGTAGCAGAACCGGTATCTGCGCTTTTCTTCCGAAAAGCGACTTTCAGAATTTTTACTCACTCAGTATAATTATTTTAGCCCAGTAATAATTATTAAGGTCAATTATTGAATCATTTCCTAATTATCATAATTAATTCACTAATTTCCTTAATTAGCGGTGCGGGTTCTTACATTCACCCCACCTTTTTAAGGATTTTGTCCTCAAAATCAGAAACATACCTGTCTCGAAAATCGGGATACTGTCGGAGAAGCTCATCCTCTCGCTCCCACGTGCACTCCTCGGGACTACGCCCAGTCCACTGCACTTTGACCATCGGAATGATCTTGCTTCTAAGCTGTTTCTCGCCTCGATCGAGAATCTTGAGTGGTCCGACGGGAGTCTTTAGGTTCTCCCGAACCTCCACATCATCCGGCTGCACCACGTGCGAAGGATCTGCTATGTACCTCCGAAGCTGGGACACGTGAAACACGTCGTGGATGTTGGCTAGGTTCGGAGGTAAGGCAAGTCGATAGGCAACTGGTCCTACTCTACCAAGGATCTGGTAGGGCCCAATGAATCGCGGGCTCAACTTCCTCACTCCGAGTTCCCGTCCAACACCGGTGACAGGTGAAAGTTTCACAAACACGTGCTCACCCTCACTAAACTCAAGTGGACGATGCTTGACATCATAGTAGCTTTTCTGGCGATTCTGCGCCTGCTTCAACTTTTCCCTGATCATCTGGATCTGCTGGGTAGTATCTTGGACAAAGTCCAAGCCAAATAGCTCTTTATCTCCAACCTCAGACTAGCAGGTAGGAGTCCGACACCTCCTACCATACAACGCCTCGTAGGGTGCCATGCCCAGACTAGCATGAAAACTGTTGTTGTACGAGAATTCTACCAACGGAAGGTACCTATCCCATGCAGAGCCCTGCTCCAACGTGCAAGCTCTCAACATGTCCTCCAATGTCTGGATGGTCCGCTCAGTCTGTCCGTCAGTCTGAGGGTGATAGGCGGTACTCAATCTCAACTGCGTACCAAAAGCCTCCTGCAGCGCCTCCCAGAACCGAGATGTGAACTTCGGGTCCCTATCACTGATGATACTCTCGGGCACCCCGTGAAGCCTCACAATCTCACGGACATATAGTTTGGCCAACTGCTCTGTAGTGAAGCTCACCTTCACTGGAAGAAAATGGGCAGACTTGGTCAATCTGTCCACTATGACCCAAATAGAGTCACAACCAGCCTGAGTCTTAGGCAATCCCACCACGAAGTCCATGGAAATACTCTCCCACTTCCACTGTGGAATCTCAAGAGGTTGAAGTTTACCAGACGGTTTCTGGTGCTCAATCTTTACTTTCTGACATATAAAGCATTTGGACACGTAGACCGCTATGTCCTTCTTCATGCCCGGCCACCAAAAATTTCCCTTTAAGTCCTGGTACATTTTCATGGCACCAGGGTGGATAGTAAACCAGCCCTTATGAGCCTCTGCCATAACCTCTTCGGTCAATGGCCCTCGAGGAATAACAATCCTCTTCTGGAACAGCAGCAATCCATCCTCGTTCCAAGACACATCGTCCTGGTTCTTCACATAATCAAGGCACTCTCTTTGCACTTGCGCCTCTTTAATCTTTTCCATCAGCTCATTAATCACTTCTGCTGTTTCCATTTCGAGCAGTGCGCCCCCAAACAAGGAGTTCACTCTCAAGTCTCTAAACTTTTCGATCACTTCGTAGTCGCTCATCATCAAGCTAGATAAGCTCACGGATTTTCGACTCAAAGCATCGGCTACCACATTGGCCTTGCCAGGGTGATACCTCAACTCAAAGTCGTAGTCCTTCAGGAACTCCATCCATCTTCGCTATCTCATGTTCAACTCCTTCTGGTCAAATAGATACTTTAGGCTCTTGTGATCACTGAATACAGCAAACTTCATGCCAAACAGGTAATGCCTCCAAATCTTGAAAGCAAAAACAATGGCTGCCAACTCCAAGTCGTGAGTCGGGTAGTTCTCCTCATGAGGTTTCAACTGTCTTGAAGCATAGGCAACAACTTTCCCTTTCTGCATCAACACACAGCCTAGTCCTTTACCAGAGGCATCGCAGTATAACTCAAACTGTTCCGCAGGATCAGGAAGGACTAACACAGGAGCAGTAGTCAGTCTCTCCTTCAACTCCTGGAAGCACTCCTCACACTCATGTGTCCACACGAATGGAGTCTCTTTTCGGGTAAGGCGAGTCATCGGTAGCACCATCTTGGAGAATCCCTCAATGAACCTCCTATAGTACCCTGCCAAACCCAAGAAGCTTCTCACTTCTGTAACCGTCTTGTGCCTCTCCCAGTCCATCACGGCCTCAATCTTGTTAGGATCAACCGCAACTCCATCAGCAGAAATCGCATGACCCAGAAATTTCACCGCCTTGAGCCAAAACTCACATTTTGACGGCTTAGCATATAGCTTTTTCTCTTTCAGCACTTGCAAAACAATCTTCAAGTGCTCAGCATGCTCCTCCTCCGTCTTGGAGTAAATTAAGATGTCGTCAATGAAGACGATCACAAACTGATCCAGGTAAGGCTGGAAGATCCTGTTCATGTAGTCCATGAACACTGCGGGTGCATTGGTGAGTCCAAACGTGATCACCAAGTACTCATAATGCCCGTACCTCGAGCGAAACACTGTCTTTGGGACATCCTCCGGCTTTAACCGTATCTGATGGTAACCGGACCGGAGATCAATCTTGGAATATACGCAAGCACCCCTGAGCTGATCCAGCAAATCATCAATGCGTGGAAGAGGATACTTGTTCTTGATTGTCACCTTGTTCAACTGTCTGTAGTCGGTGCACATCCGCAAGGTCCTATCTTTCTTTTTCACAAAAATGACCGGTGCTCCCCAGGGAGACACACTCGGCCGAATGAAATCTTTCGCTGAAAGCTCCTCGATATGCTTCTTCAGCTCCGCCAACTCTGGTGGCGACATCCGGTATGGAGCCAACGATATAGGCTCCACACCAGGCAATAAGTCTATGGAGAACTCTATCTCCCTCTGCGGTGGAAACTCAGGAATCTCCTCGGGAAACACCTCGAGGAATTCCCTCACCACAGGAATGCCAGTGAGATCCTCCTGTGTCCCACTCACCAAACCTCCCAACATGACATAGCCAAATGCCCCTGCTCTCAAGGCCCTCCTCGCCTGCAGGACTGAAATGAACGGTGAGGAACTGGCTGTGGACCCACTCGGAGACATCACCACTCTCTTGGCACAACAATCAATCAATGCACAGTTTCTGGACAACCAATCCATACCCAGAATAATCTCCAAGTTGGCCATCGGCAATCCTATCAGATCTACCGAGAAATCACGGCCATCCCACTGAAACGCTACATCGCGATGAACAATGGAGGTCAAACATTTTTCTCCGGTGGCGGTGGTCACCCGCATCGGTGGAGAAAGCACATCACTGGGCAACTCAAGCCCCACAGCAATAGGGGTAGCAACAAAAGAGTGCGTTGCCCCGGAATCAAAAAGCACATCAACAGCTGAACCACCAATGGTAACAGTACCTCTGACCAGGTTCGGAGCTCTGTCCGACTGCTGACGATCAAGTGTGTATACTCGCCCCGTAGTAGATGGCACTACTGGTGCCCCAGTAGGAACCATCTGCAATGGCACAGCCTGCACTGCAGCAACTCTCGCCGTCGGGCAATCTCTGGAATAGTGGCCCTCCTTGCCACACTGGAAACAAATCAACTGTCCGGTAGAACATGGCCCAAAGTGTGACTTCCCGCATCCCGAGCATCTGGGAGCAGGAGGTCTAGTTGCGTTCCCCTGAGTAGAAGTCCTTTTAAACTGGTTTGGCGCTTGCTTAGCCGCCAACTGTTTGCCCTTGCCCTTGTTCGCAAACTTCCTGTCCCTCCAGGGAGCGGAACCGCCGGTACCCTGTGGCATCTTGATCTTGGCCTTCTTGGCCTGACTCGCCCGGCAATAGTCCTCAATGTCGCGGCACTGCTGTACTAAAGCTCCGAAGTCTCTCGAAGCAGAACTAGCAAGATGTCCGGCAATGTCCTCATGAAGTCCCCTCCGGAACTTAGCAGCAAGAAAAACAAGAGTCGGTCTCGCCATGCGGAAATGGGCAAACTTAACCAACTCATTAAACTTGGCCAGGTACTCGTCGACAGACAACGAGCCCTGCACCAAACGGTCAAACTCTCCCTGTTTCCTTTCCTGAGAGTCATATGGAAAGTACTGCCCCAGAAAACACTCCTCGAAGAACGGCCACGTCATCACACGGCCCTGCATCTCGTAGATGTGAGAAATGTTGGTCCACCACTCATGGGCCTCGCCCTCCAGCATGTAAGTGGCGAACATCAGCTTCTGCGGATCGGTACACTGCATGATCCGGAAGATCTTGTCCAACCTGTAGCCATCTGGCAGCAGCAATGGGATCATAAGATCTGTCGAAAGAAGGTGGCTTATGCTTGCGAAAAGCATTCAGCCTGCGGTCGATCTCGTCACGATCCTCAGCAACTACGGGTATGGTTTGCAAAGCCCCCGTCAAGTGACTGCCCTCACCCATCTGGCTCTGGGTGTCTTCCTGTTGACTAGGCGGAGGTGGAGGCGGTGGCGGCGGTGGAGGTGGTGGAGGACACTGGCCAGCAGCAGGACCAGCCCTCAACTCCTCCAACATGACCCTCATCATAGTCATGTTGGCCATCCGGTTCTCCTCCAGAACCTCAGCAGTGGCTCGCCGGTTCGCCTCTCTGATAGCGTCCAGCATCGCCTGGTTTGCCAACCTCGTGGCCTCCTGGTCGGCTAGTCGGGCCGCCTGCATCTCAGCTAATGCAGCCAGGATAGGATCCGATTGATCCTCGCTCGTACTAGGGTTCCTCTTTGGTGGCACCATGACTCTGCACAAGTTACACAAAGAATGAGTTGATCAGGCCCACGCTTTGTGGTCACATAGGCATCATCATAACACACACCAATCAGAGAGAACACAAAGTAGACACGCAACGAAACATCCTAAGTTATTGCAATACATACAGGCTTTTCCCTAGAAAGTGCTCTGATACCATAAAATGTAACAGCCCGTGTTAACCCGGATTGTTAACATACTATCGTATTAAGCCACGCTTAATTAAAATGCGGAATAACTTTTTCTTTAATTCAATTATGACGTCATTAACCTTAGCCAACTTGATTACTTAATCAATTTCATAAAATACTGCCTGTATGTAAATTGCAAGACAACTAACTGAAATACCTCATGAATAAATATAAAGTGAGTATCTAAAGCCGCAGGACTACAAAACATAGCTGGGTCAAAATCCTGATACTTTAATTACAACTTCAATTAAAAGACAATAACCAAACCATGTGGCATGGACAAACCCCATGCTCACCAAATAAGGCAACAATGCCCAATAACAGTCTCAACATAATAACATAATCAAAGCGGAAAACATAAACAGCAGTCAAATCATCAGCATCCATCATGTCAGCAAAATACAGATAGTCTAGCTCAGCTCTGGCCTCCTGCCACCTGAGCCCTCAACATTACCTGATCCTGAAATAAGCGTCCCCAAACGTGGGGTGAGATCTCTAAACAAGAAATCTCAGTAAGACAAGGGGTCCTCAAGGATCTTCCACCCCAAGCTCACTTACATGTGTAATATAAGTTCAAAAACAGTATTTACAATATAAGTTCCAAAACTATGCGATGCAGCAGATAATCATGCCATGTGTGTTTATCAAATCTACTGGCCAGAGAAATGCAGGAATACGTCTAAACCCACATGAGTAGAAGGAACACCGCTTGCACCTCACCCACAGCCTCACCATCTTGTATGTACTACATACTCAGGCTTACCGTATAGGTGGACACCACATGCATATCATAAAAGCACATTGCATATAATAGCTCAACAACATTTCCAAAACATCAAAGCATGTAACACAGCATGCATAAACCACATCCCCATGGGACATGGTGGAACCACAAAATGGCTAAACTGAGGACACGAAAGCTTACCTTGCAAGCTAGCTATCCAAGCCAAGAGTCCAACCACTCTTACGTCCAAACACAGCAGTATCACAATCTGATATGGACCAATAATACATCAATATTTATGCATCACACGCATACAACTTAAAGACTACGCCTTTCTTTTACGTTTTACGTCTTAAGGCTTCCAACAAAGCCATAAGCCCTTAATCATATGATTCTGACTTGGTTTATTAATTATAGAAGTTCAACTTCCTTAATCTAGGGTCCACAAACCCCCAATAGCTTACTGTTCACACAGCACAGTTACTGTTCTGCGCAATCCCAGAATATCCGGATATTACAGGGAACATATCCGGATATGCCATATCCGGATATCACACTGGCCATATCCGGATATACCATATCCGGATACCCAGATCCCACATCCGAATATGAATATCCGGATACCATATCCGGATATGCATATCCGGATACCATATCCGGATACTGATATCCGGATATCTGTTCGACAAATATCCGGATATCTCACGACAGAATGCAGTTTCTGCATTTCGTGAATATCCACCCAAAGATTCAACTTTTAACACATGTACACGTTAAAGCATGCATCTTTAATCTGTTTTAGGTTCATACTCATTATACCTTCTTGTTTACTCATTAAACATGGCCAAGATATCAACTTTAATCATCAAAACTTAAGATCAAAGGTGAGGGAACTTACCCCAAGCTTGAAACAGAGAAATGTGTGCTCTTGGAGCTCTCCAAAAACTCCTCAACTTCTGACCAAGGAGGGTGCACGAAATAAGCCACAAGATAGCTCATTTACTCAACAAGAAGACATCTTTGAGTGCTAAAATGCCAACTACATGGCCACCCTTCCAAGAACAGATGGTGCAGTCCTCTAACTCACACTCACAGCAGCTGACACTGCCCAAGGAACACTTCTCTCACTCCCACAAGGATGCTCACAAGTGTATAGGAAGGAAAAGGAGGAGAAACCAAGCCAAAAGGTGAAGACTTGATCCTCAAAGGTTAAGGGAAGGAAATGAAACAGTGTTGTGCAGCAAAAACAGCCCCCCCCCCCACATATGATCAAAGGCTGCCTAGGGTTGTGTGCCCTCTTAATGGTATTATATATAGGCATTTAAGCCATAACGCGCAGTATTAGCCTTAATAGCAACGCAAAAGATCTTGATCCCAAACTTTGGAATCTAGACCTACACATTTTTCTAAGATTTGTCATATTTTTATTTTATTTTTCGGAGCACCTTTCCGGTACGCGCTTTTCCATAGCCAGTATCAGTTCTGGCATCAGATTACATTATTTTGACTTGAAACTTGTTTTACAAGTCCTACGTAATATTTTAGTAATTATCATGCATTCGTTATACTTTTTCGGGATACTTTTCCGGTACGCATTTATACCGGGTAGCAGAACCGGTATCTGCGCTTTTCTTCCGAAAAGCGACTTTCAGAATTTTTACTCACTCAGTATAATTATTTTAGCCCAGTAATAATTATTAAGGTCAATTATTGAATCATTTCCTAATTATCATAATTAATTCACTAATTACCTTAATTAGCGGTGCGGGTTCTTACAGTTTGCTTATGTGCAAGATATCAATCTTATCCTAGAGAATCACATTTAAATGTCGTTAAAAGGATTTTGATATATTTAGTAGGCATTACACATATTGGTTTGTGGTATCGTAAGGGATTCCCACATACTTTAATTGGTTATTTCGATTCTGATTTTTCCGGTTGCAAGTTGGATAGGAAAAGTACAAGTGGTACTTGTCACTTGTTTGAGAATGCTCTAGTCTCTTGGCATAGAAAAAAGCAAGTGAGTGTTGCTTTACCAACTGCTAACGCAGAATATGTAGCCACCAGAAGTTGTGTTGCCCCAGATTTGTGGATGAAATAACAACTTGAAGACTATGGTTTATCCTTTACTAATATTCCAATTCAGATTTTGCCGGTTCACAACAAACATAACATAAGCATAATAGTCATATCTTAGGTACAATAATATGTCCAAATGATATAAATAAAGTATGCATATAAATCAACTCTGCTCCGGCCTCTTGCCTCGGGAAGCATCCATCTCATAGATGTCTACACCTTAAAATATGCCCCACACGGGTTGAGATATCTAAACAAAAATCTTAGTAAGCAAGGTTTCTCGAAGAGTTCCTCTACCCCAAGCTCACTTCGGTATAACAATTCAAAGATAACAGTTCAACAGTAATAATATAATCACATGATGCAACAACATATATATATCATGCATGTGTGCTAACAAGTCTACTAGCTAGAGAATGACATGATTTACTCACGTCTGCTACATCCATAAGAAGTATAAGGCTCTTGCCTCATACCCACTCTCAGGGAATACAGTCTTGTACAAACTCCACACTACACTCATGTATTAGCCATCTTGTGTGTAATACACCACATAACCTACATATATAAGAGTGCATCATTTCATCATCTCAAATAATAGATAAGCATATATACCATATAAAAATACCATCCCCTCTTGGAGTGAGGTGGAACAAACGGGGATTAACCCTGAGAATACGGAACTTACCTATCAAGTAGTATAATCAAGCTCAAGATCCAAACTGCAACTCACAACTCACCAAACAACAAAATCACAGTCTGTTTTATACCAGAAATATTATTAATATACATATCCTAAAATTTCAAGTCAAATGGACTACGTTTTCTTTTTCGTTTAGTGGCTCCAGGCTTCTCCTAAAGCACCCAAGCACCAAACTACATTTACTCTTTTAAAACATTAATTGCAAATCTTTACCAAAAATTCTAAGATTTTAATATGTTAAACTAGACATTTTTATCTTTACAACGACATATTATATGTCTCATTTAGAGTTGCATAACTCTGATTATGATTTTCGCAAAGTTCCTACAACAAACCAAATTTCCAGCAATAGGGTCGCGAATTCAAACATAAAATGCGACCAATCCACTCCTCCAATGGTTTTGAAAATTTAAAAGGTTGTATCCTTATGTGTTAGCTTCATATAGATCCGAGCCTCACTTAATTTGGAGCTCTATAGCTCGAGATATTGTGATATTACTAAACTAGGTTGCTGTTGTCTCGCAAAGTATTCGGTTACTACATTTTTCCACAAAGTATTCAAATACTGCTTGAAAAGTATTCGAATAATTCTTCGACAGAATGTAGAAAGTTGAGTTTTTAAGGTATAAATGACCTTTAATAATCTCCCAAACTTGTTTAGTCATTTAATTAGCATACCAACTCATTTTAAACACAAAAACATCTTCAAGACTCAACCTTTAACCTAAAGCATGCTTTCTATCATGAAGAACAAAGTAAAAATCATTCTTTTCACATGAAACACAAGAGGAATATTTGATGTATACCTTAGGCTCGCCAAAACAGAGAAAGAAGAGGACTTTAAATGCTTAAACTCCACTCTCTACCACTGCCAAGTGATGTGCACAAATTTGGGTCATCAAGGTTGGTTCTTTCTTTCACAATGGTTTCAAAACAAGGTGTGGTGATACCCTAATTCCCCCAAAATGAAATGGAACCTTTCAAATCCACCAAGGCAGCAACCAAGGTGCTATTTTTCTCCCCACAATTCGAACATTGTGGTGTTTACAAGATGAGGGATGAAAGAATGATGGTTTATGGGTGTTTGATGTTTGCCTCAAGAAAGAAAGATACAATCTTGGGAGAAGATGAGTGTGGCTGCCATTGAAGATTGTGTGGAGGTTCTAGGGTTTCTAAAAGAGTAAAATGAGGCATAAGGTTCAGCAAGAAGGGTTTTAGTCACTTTAGATGGGTCTCATTAACCCAATTGTGCATTAATACACTTAAAATACCCGATATTAGTTCTATTACTTCCATTAATTATGCATAATCTTTATTAACTCCATGCTCCGACATCGATAATGTTATTTAAATAATTATTTAGCGGTGAAGATTCTTATAGTAGTCATCGGAAGTTGTGCTGCCCAAGCTTTGTGGATGAAACAACTTAAAGACTATGGTTTATCCGTTACTAATATTCCAATTAAATGTGATAACACTAGTGCAATTAATTTGAGAAAGAATCTTATCATTAGAGACCATGTTCTTAAAGGAGATGTTAATATGAAATTTATAGAATCACATGCTCAACTTGCAGATATATTTACCAAACCATTACCTAAAGATCAATTTGAGAAATTAGAATTGGAATTAGGATTTTTAGATCCAATTTCTTGATATATATATATATATATATATATATATGTATGCTTTGTTATCTTGTTTGATACTTTAATGCCATTTAATTAGAAATTCTTATTCGTGATGACATTTTTGTAAATACTGAATATTCTGAAAATTTCATTATTTTGAGTCATTTTGACATATCTTTTATGAATTTAGCTTATTATTTGTTAAAATTTGACTTTAAGTTGATGATTTAGTGCTTTATTGCATATTCGTATATTTGCACTTTTTGATGTTGGCAGAAGGGGGAGAAATATTGAGAAATATAAAATATTGAAAACTTTGAGAAATTTATGTTGGAATTGAGAAACTTTGACTACTCTTATGTTTTCTTATTATTTTACAAAGAAAGAGAAATGTTAACTGTTATGGGTATTGTTGACTTTTTCTATCTTAGTAAGGGGGAGCATATTGGTAAAGGGAGTTTGATTTTGATTATACATGCTATTAACTTCATTTCTCAATTAAGTGTTTGCCATCATTAAAAGGGGGGAGATTGTTGAACCATAGGTCAAGAAGACTATGTTTATAAAGTTTTGATGATAACAAAGCAACAACAATTCTCATGGTTCTTAACATTTGGCTTGCGATATAATTTTGTCCATGTGGATGTTAGCAAGAAGGAAAAGGCGTGACATATAATCAAGAGTAAACACCCTTTTTGGTCCCTGACAATATCTACGAAATCCTTTTTAGTCCCTGGCAATAAAAAAGAACCAAATTGGTCCCTAAAATTATGAAAAAAAGGGTCACTTTAGTCTTTTTGTCAATTATAATAAGTACTCATTGGTCCTTTTTTCCTCATTTTAGGGACCAATTTGGTCCTTTTTTATTGTCAGGGACTAAAAAGGATTTCGTAGATATTGCCAGGGACCAAAAAGGGTGTTTCGTCTATAATCAAAGAAAAGAATTCAATCACACATGGAAATAACTCAACCAATCAACTTAATTAGTTGTTTACTAACTTCCTTTTCAACTCTATTTCAATTAATCTTTTAATTAATTACAATTAGTATATTATGAAACATATATTTTCATATTTATAAAGGATTAGTAATAAGCATTCAATCCATTGTTTAGTTAAAAATACGGCTAGATTATCAAACTAGTGAAGTCTACTTATTTACATTAACTTTACATGTAATTTTTACACACACTTGATCAATATTTAATCAAACCTCAACCAAATTTTATAAATTTATTTAATCATCTTTAGACAAATCTAAGACCACTTCTAGTCTTTAAAATTCCATGGAGAATTTAATTATACAAACAAATTAAAGTTTGGGCCATTACTTTGTTTATTTGCAATTTAATCCCTAATCTTTTACTTATTTATTCTTTCACCCCAAACTTAATTAATATTTTCATTTGGGTTTAATCCACTTTTCTTGGCATGAATTATATTGTGCGATTAATTCTCATGCTAATTCATTCATTTACTTATGAATTTTATATAGGGCTGGCAATACGGGCTAGCCCGCCCCGACCCGCCCCGCCCCGCCCAAAATGGGCTGACCCGCCCCGGCCTGTTTTGACAAAATGGGTTGAATTGAGCAACCCGGCCCGTTTTATGAGTGGGTTGGCGGGCTATGGGCCAGCCCGCCTAAAATAAAAAAATATAAAAATAAAATACAAAAAATAAAATTCTGCATAAAAACACATAATTTTTTTTTGTATAAAAGCATATAAAAATCTGCATAAAATCCTAATGTGCTTATGAAACCAAGAAGATCAGTGTTTAATAATCTACATATAAATATGCATCTTTCAATCCAGAAATAATAATAAAAAATAAAATCATATCAAGGTAAAACAGAATAACAAAACAAGTAACAAAGTGTTGTATGAGCAGTCCACAACAATTCGAAAAAACCACTTGCATGCAGAGAAATCTAGGGCAGAAAGTTACATAACAATTGGGTAACCTAAAAAAAAAAAGGACTTGGCGGGCTAGCCCGTCCCGTGGCGGGTTGAGCCCGGCGGGCTGGCAGGTTTGGCGGGGCGGGTTTGGCGGACTGGTGGGTTGAAAAATTCAACCCAGCCCACCCTGTTTGGTGGGCAGGGCGGGCCAGCCCGACGGGCTCAGCCCATTTTGCCAACCCTAATTTTATATCAAAGCTTACTTATTTATTATAACCTTAATTTCATAATTTCGAAATTAGAAGATTATTAGCAAGACCTTAGGGTCATAAATGGAATGAGGATGAAATTCTAAGAAGTTTGATATTCATATTGATGGTAGTTTACACAGGTGGATTTTCATTTGTTATTTTTAACTGCTGATGCATTAACAGTCAATAGAATAGCTCCAATTTAGCAAATTAGAGTTAGAGAGCTATTTTGATGATATGATTATCATAGATGAGGTTAATATATGATTTGATGAAGTTTGATACCCATATTGGGGTATTTTAGAAAAGTCACTTTTGCTGGGTATTTTCTACTGTTGTAGAAGCAGCTGGTAGAATCCCTGAATAGGAAAAAGATGAGAAAAAGGAAAGAAAGACCAATATATGCCTAACAAGTCATAATTATACCAATAATGTTAAATTTAAGTATAAAATCCGGGTACAGTTAAGAACACTGGTAAAGACTACAACGCAATTAAACAACTGTAAGTGGATCTGTGATCTACTAATCAAATTTTTAAGTTATGAACATGATAATTAGAAGATATTAATATTAATTACTTAAAGTTTGAGTGTTGGTGATTTCAGGTGGAGAAATTGATAATGGTTCAGGTAAAAATTACACCTGGTGTCAGTAAATGATAGAAAGTCACTTAAGTGACTTGGTCAAAATCCTAGAAGACTAGGGCACCCTCCTCCCCATTCTGAATCTGATTTTCAGCACCTCCTTACTCTCTCTCTCTCTAACATTTTGAATTTCAAGTTTTCTCCTCCTTCTCTCTAGCTTTCCACCACCAAAAACTCCATTAAATCACCAAATATTATTCACAAAACTTGTTTCCCTCATTCTCCTCTTCAAGAACATACTATTTTTGTTCTTGAAAACCAAATTTTCCTGATGCATATGCCTCCATACAACAACAACAAGCACCAAACTGGTGTTATTCAAGGAAAAGTCAAACCAAATTTTCCTGATGCATATCCCTCCATACAACAACGGTTTTTGAGTATGTTCAAGCCATGATGATGATGGTTTGAGTTTTCCTTGAAGAACACCAGTTTGGTGCTTGTTTCCTTAAGTTTTTATGTAAGTTTCTTGAACCTTGTTCTTAAAAAATCTCACCTTTGAGTTGTGTTCTTGAGTTCTGTAAGAACCTGCACCGCTAAATAATTAATAAAATAACATTATCGATGCCGGAGCATGGATTTGATAAAGATTATGCATGATTATGATAAGATAATTGTTTAGAAAGTCAAATAATGCTTAAAGTCGCTTTTCTAATGAAAAATGCAGATACTGATTCTGCTTCACGGTATAAATGTGTACCGGTGAAGTATTCCCAAAAATTGTAATAAAAATACAAATATTCATATAAAAATATATAGGTATAGGATATCAAGTCTGGAGTAAATATAATGAGCGGAGATGTCCTAACTAATACCGGCTATGTCTAAAATGCGTACCGGTAAAGTGTTGCGAAAAATTATAAGAAAAATATGATAACTCATAGAAAAATGGCTAGGTCCACAATATTAAGTTTAGTAGAAAAATGATTAGCAGAGCTATTAAAACTAATACTGTTAGTTTAAGTTAATGAACCTATAAATAGCTAAATGGCACTAAACCCTAGGGTATTTTCTAACATATGTCAACTGCCTAGTAGTGTTGCCATGGGAGTTCCTCTATAGTGCCTTAGCCTTGCCTCCATGAAAGCTTGCTATTTTCTCACTAAACCACATCAAGTCTCCATCTTTATTCACCTCTATGCCATGGAATCATTCTCAACCCACTAAAGCTTAGGTCTTGTAGAAGAAAAATATGTTTTTGGATGTGCTTAAATTCTGTTTAGTGAGTGTGAGGGTTGCCATCATTCCTTCTTGATTAAGAGTAATTCCCTCACTTCTTGGAGCATCAAGGTGCCATCTTGGAAGGGAAAGAACCAAGCTTTCTCATTGGATTTTCGTGCACCCTTTGGTCGGTGGTTTGTATCAACTTCAAAGCCATCCAAGTTCCCTCATTTTTCTGTTTTGGTGAGCCCTAGGTATATATCAAACATTTCTCTCGTGTTCATGTAAAAAGAATGACATTTCCTTTGTTCTTTATGATAGAAAGCATGATTTAGGTTAAAGATTGAGTCTTGAAGTTGTTTTTGTGTTTAAAACATGTTGGTATGCTAATTAAATGACTAAACAAGTTTGAGGATCATTGGAGGTTAATTATACCTTAAAAACTTGCAATTCTGTCAAAGAAGTATTCGAATACTTTTCGATCAGTATTTGAATACTTTTTGGAAAAATGCACTAATCGAATTCTTCGCGAGATACTAGCGACTTACTTTAGTAAAATCGTAATTTCTCGAGCTATAGACATCCAAATTGAGTGAGATTTGGACCTATGTGAAGCTAACACCTAGGGCTACATCTCTGTAAATTTTCAGATCCATTGGATAGGTTGATTGATCATTGCTGGATATTCAGTTGTATGAACTTTGCAAAAAACATAACCGGAGTTTTACAACTCCAAATGAGACATAAAATATGTCGTTGGAAAACTTGTGATGTCTAGTTTAACATAGTATCTTAGAGTCTTTGGTAAAGAGATGCAACACTAATTTTAAAAATGGTAAAGGTAGTCTAATGCCAAACCGAGCAATAGAACCCATTCCTTTGAATGTGAAGAGGCAGAGACCCGAAGAGAGACATTGGTAGCAAGATGATTTTGGAAGCCGACACGAAATAAAGATAAAACGCAATAATTTTTTTGACTTAAGGACTTATATTTTTACTACATTGATGCTGTCAACAAAATACTATGATTTTTCTACATCAGAAAAGCAATGCATTGAATGATAGCATATTTTCAACTTCGCATTGAGTTAGTGTTCCTAACATTAACTACAATGAGTGGCCAAGCACTTCAAGCATAGCGACATTAGAGAATGATAACAAAAACGAGAGATGTGGAGAAGATGGAATCCATAGTTTTACTTAATTAGTGGAAGAAACATTTTCTTAATAAAACACAATTACCTAAATCATATTGCAGAAAGTAGCTATTAAAGCTAATTGTTCTTAGTGTTGTCTAATCATTCGATTAATATCCTTTAGTTTAAAATCTTTGAGCATTCAAATAAATGACAAAAACTTATGAGGAAATTATAAGAGAGCCAAGAAATGCTGGACTTTGTTTCTTGAAGTATTATTGTAGTGCTTACTCCTTTATCTTTCTGCATTTCATTTAAATTTAAGAGACAATGTGCATTCAAATCCGTATTTTATGATCAAGTTGAAAGGCTTACCAACATGAATGCTCGTGGGACCGTGGCAGTCATGTTAAATAGCACTCTCAGCTAGCTGATCACAAGCATCAGTGAGCTATAGTTAACTAGTGTTTGATTCAAGAACCTTGTCGTATGTTTCTCTTTCTCTAGTGACTAGTGAGCTTCATGGCTGAGAAAACCATCATGTTAACCTTTCTTGTTTTCCTTATTCTACAACACAACGTTGGCTCAATGGCAATGTCAATGAAGAATATTCACACTCCACCAACTATCCCTAGAGTCTTGTTGAGTAGTCCACAACCTCCTTCCCTTGTTAGTTACACCATAAACGATGAAGGGAATGGTGGTGGTGATGCTTTCCGTCCAACATGTCCCGGTCATAGCCCTGGGGTGGGAAATCAACTACCACCAAATCGAGCATAACTTAATTACAAGGACTTTGGGCTTGAAACTTATTCGTTTTTCCTTTCTGTTTTATTTATCATTTTTCTCTCTTCTGCTTGTGAACGTGCTTATATTTTAAATTGTTGTTGTTGTAATAGGTTGGTATGTTTGGGTAACGGAAATAAATATCTAGTCATGTTGTTTCTTTATTTTAATGGAGGATTGTTTTTGTTCTGTATTGGAATAGTTGCTTGCTTAATCAAAAACACAACACCTTGAGTGTTTTGGTAATGTATAAGTTGAGTGCCTGTCCTTTTCTTCCTATTCTCTCTAAATAATTCTATTTTTTTGCTACGAGACTGAAGAATCGTCTTTTGTAAGCTTGACATGCCTGTTTGTCTTTTGAGAGCAAAATTCTTTAGAGAGTTGGGTGCAGTAATTAAAGTCAGTTTAACCACAATTATGATACCAGGATTCTAGCTTGAAAAACAGGGTTATAAAAGCGGATCCGACCCAGCTGTGTAGACCTATTGACCCATAAATAAGATCCCAAATCGGTTCGATTTGTAAGTAAACTGACCTTGAAGGCCGATGCATGTGAGAGGGAAAAACAAAAATTTTCCTTGCGGAAACACACATGCAAACAGTTTTTCATGCTTTAAGACAACATGATGTTACCTTGTTTACGATCTGATCGCTAGGGAGATCACTTGTCAGGTTTGAAGGGTTCAAACCCTCTAACGTTGATCCACACCACCCTTCGTCAATGATGCAAGAACACCTTCTTGAAAGCTGTAAGAACCCGCACCGCTAATTAAGGTAATTAGTGAATTAATTATGATAATTAGGAAATGATTCCATAATTGATCTTAATAATTATTATTGAACTTAAATAATTATATTGAGTAAGTAAAAATGCTGAAAGTCGCTTTTCGGAAGAAAAGCGCAGATACCGGTTATGCTACCCAGTATAAATGCGTACCGGTAAAGTATCCCGAAAAATTATAACGAATGCATGATAATTACTAGAATATTATGCAGGACTTGTAAAACAAGTTTCAAGTCAAAATAATGTAATCTGATGCCAGAACTGATACTGGCTATGGAAAAGCGCGTACCGGAAAGGTGCTCCGAGAAATAAAATAAAAATATGACAAATCTTAGAAAAATGTCTAGGTCTAGATTCCAAAGTTTGGGATCAAGATCTTTTGCGTTGCTATTAAGGCTAATACTGCGCGTTATGGCTTAAATGCCTATATATACTATCTTTAGAGGGCACAAAACCCTAGGCAGCCTCTATCCTACGTGAACCTTGTGGTGGCTGAATGCTTGGCACTGTTCCATTGCCTTCTTTCACCATTTGTGAGCTTGGTGACCACTTTTCTTCAATCTTCGTCCTCTTTCCCTTGTAAACACTAGAGTGGGTATCTTGTGAGGTTGAGGTGCAGCTTATGCTGAGTTGAGGGACTGGTTGAAGGGTGTGTTGTGAGCTGTGGCTTTGTCTCCATGGTTGTGTGCTGAACTTGGGAGCTGCTTTGGGAGCTCCATAGGCATATTAAGTTGCTGAGTAAGCTTTGGGGTAAGTCACCTTAACTTGATCATGTGTTTTATTGGTCTAAAGGTGGTATCTTGGTATGTTAATGGGTTTAACATGTAACCAACTCATAAGTGAACTTGTATATGCTTAAAAATGGATCATTGGTCGTGTACAAGTGTTAAAAGTTGAACCTTTGGACTGGATTTTCACGAAAAGCAGAAACTGCATTCTGTCGTGAGATATCCGGATATTTGTCGAACAGATATCCGGATATCAGTATTCGGATATGGTATCCGGATATAAGTATCCGGATATGGTATCCGGATATTCATATCCGGATGTGGGATCTGGGTATCCGGATATGGTATATCCGGATATGGTCAGTGTGATATCCGGATATGGCATATCCGGATATGTCCCTTGTAATATCCGGATATCCTGGAATTTCGCAGAACAGTAGCTGTGCTGTGTGAACAGTAAGCTATTGGGAGTTTGTGGACCCTAGATTAAGGAAGTTGAACTTCTGTAAATAATGAACTAAGTCAGAATCACATGATTTAGGGCTTATGGCTTTGTTGGAAGCCTTAAGACGCAAAACGTAAAGGAAAGGCGTAGTCTTTAAGTTGTATGCTTGTGTTGCATAATTAATGATATATGATTGGTCCATAACAGATTGTGATACTGCTGTGTTTGGACTTGAGAGTGGTTGGACTCTTGTCTTGGATAGCTAGCATGCAAGGTAAGCTTTCGTGTCCTCGGTTTAGCCATGTTATGGTTCCACCATGTCCCATGGGGATGTCGTTTATGCATGCTGTGTTACATGCTTTGATGTTTTGGAAATGCTGTTAAGCTATTATATGCAATGTGCTTTTATGATATGCATTTGATGTCCACCTATACGGTAAGCCTGAGTATGTAGTACATACAAGATGGTGAGGCTGTGGGTGAGGTGCAAGCGGTGTTCCTTGTACTTATGTGGGTATAGACGTATTCCTGCATTTCTCTGGCCAGTAGATTGTATAAACAGACATGGCATAGATATCTGTTGCACTGCATAGTTTTGGAACTTATATTGTAAATACTGTTTTTGAACTTATATTACACATGTAAGTGAGCTTGGGGTGGAAGATCCTTTAGGACCCCTTATCTTACTGAGATTTCTTGTTTAGAGATCTCACCCCACGTTTGGGGACACTTATTTCAGGTTCAGGTAATGTTGAGGGCTCAGGTGGCAGGAGGCCAGAGCTGAGTTAGACTTATCTGTGTTTTGCTGATATGATGACATGCTGGATGTAGACTGCTGTTTATGTTTTCCGTTATGATATTATGCTTAGACTGTTATTGGTAATTGTGTCTTATTTGGCGAGCATGGGGTTTGTCCATGTCACATGGATTTGTTATTACCTTTTAGTTAAAGTTGTATTAAGTATCAGGATTTTGGTCCAGGCTATGTGTTGTAGTCCTGTGACTTAGATACTCACTTATTATTTATATTTGAGGTATTTCAGTTAGTTGTCTTGCAATTTACATACAGACAGTATTTTTATGAAATTGATTAAGTAATCAAGTTGGCTAAGGTTAATGACGTCATAATTGAATTAATGAAAAAGTTATTCCGCATTTTAATTAAGCGTGGCTTAATACGATAGTATGTTAACAATCCGGGTTAACACGGGCTGTTACAAAAGCCACCAGATGACCACCATAGAGAGGCTTGCTATGCGCTCAATAGGTGAAGATGGAGGCTAGGTTTAGTGTTTAGAAGAGTGAAGTCTTCAACATGAAAAATTCACTAGAGTGTGGCACAAAGAGTGAGGAGAATAGGCTAGGTTTACTTGTGAAAACCCTAAGGAGGAATAACCCCTTTGTATCCTCATGAGATTAGGTCCTTATCCTTTCATGATTCTGACCTAATGGTCATTATATGACCACTCACTTATGCGCCCCACTCAGTCCCAAAATGAGTTCAGATACATTGAGTAGTTGCATTCAAATTTGAACCAACTAACTCACTCATTTTCTCAACCAACCAAATCAGAATTGGAGCACATTTAGTTGACAAGATGACACTCATTTGCAACTAAATTGGCGCACCATTTCCTTATTGGATAAGATCAAATATCTTCTCTTGATGCAGGGGATTTGTTCCAACAAGATCTCATCTTATCTGTTTGTTATAAAACAACTTTTCATAGCCAATTCAAATTCGAATTCAAACACTTGAATTCAAATGTTCAAACATTTAAATTCAAAATTCAAATTTCAAATTCAAAATTCAAAATTCAAATATTTGATAACTAATTTAACTAATTAAATTAATTAGTAATGTCTTGGACCATCCAAGCCCATTACATGATCCATGCGCCCTCTTCCCTTCAGGTGGGCTTCCAAACAGCTTCTTGGGCTAACAACCATTATTAGGCCCAATACCTTTAAAGCTAGTTCATCATGACTACAAGGTGTTAGTGTGCGACCCATTAGGTCCAACATAGCCTCTGACATAAATGGGATCGGGCCCAACAAGCCCACAACCCAATTAATGACAACACAGAGCACTAGCAATACTTTATTGCCCCAGAGCTAGTCAGGTTAATGACTTGATCATCCTATTACACATATTTGGTTATCGTATGTATTTCCCTTCGTCTCGATTATCTTCCCATTAACTTAGGGTAAGGAAATGTATCAACCCCTGCGGTTTAGGGTAAGCTTTATTCGAAATTGGGAATCTTCAATTTACTGACTCTAAAGGCAGATCGTCTCATGATCTCTTTTACTATGCATAGATTCTCGAGTCCCTGTAAATGTCATCCCGATTTCTCCGGTTTACAGATAACCTAATCTCTCACAGAGATTTGATGAATTCCTTCATCTTATCACCCTAGCCCTGTGATCTTTCAGGACACGCCCAACAGTATACCTATGAGTCTCCATGTTTCAGGCAGACGAGGCATACAATCAAAGCATGCCTTCTAGAACACAGTCTACGTAATAACCTCTGGTCTAATGAAAGACATACCCAAATATAAAGAGACTACTCTAATGATACTATCTGTGAGATTTCCTCATAAAGTCTACTTTGTGGGTCCGTTCAGTGCGAGCTATACTCTTATAGGTCCACCCACGACTTTAGCTAAAACATCTTCATATCTGTAGCACATGAGGTCTTTACCTTGTATCCATATACAAGTAGATAAGTCGTGCTAGTCTTACCCGAGATCACTGATCCTCAATCTCAGTGTCTCTAGACTAGGAACATAAAATTAGGAACATGATACTCAAGAGATACTTGTTCTATTCCAAGGGGTTTATCCAGTTTGTTCATAAAATATTAACAATAATATTGAGACATAATATAAAACTGGATAAAGAGTGCTTTTATTCATTTGCGATAAAAAGTTCTACATCTACTGTCCTTTAGATATTAGACCGGTTATGTATTTGATTTAGTATGAAATCGATGAACTATTCTTGAATTGGATTCAACCCGTATTAAATTGGCACTATTGTTTTTTTTTTTTTAAATCGATTTTTTGGAATTTTCGACAAAATACTTGAAAAATACCAATAATGAGATTTGAATTTAAAACATGTAGATTATAACTTATACCACTTACTACTAATCCAACTCTAATTATTAGTTAAAATGTCTCTAATTTTATATTTATTGTATTTTATTATATATATATATATATATATATATTTAATTTATGCGATTGAATTAATGATTCACTGATTGGATCGGTGACCCATTAATTTAATATCCCAATCGTGTCGAATTTGATAACATTGTTTAAAACTACTTATAACGAATATAATCTCAATAATTGAGCAAAGATTAATCTCACCAAAAGTATGGAAAAACGTCGTTGATAAAAAAGTCAAATCATCCTTCATTAAAAAAGCAACATCTCTCTGTTTCTTTAGACCTATCCTGTTAGTTTGTCCTGATAGCAAATACTAAAATGAACTTTAGTGCATAAAGGTACTTGATTATACAAGAGGAAATTATTCTTCAACATATAGTTGATCGTGGATAAAGATCTGCAACTCAGAACTAAGTAATTATTGGCTAGAATACATAAGATAAACGGCACAAACATTCTCTAAAGCTAGCCTTTTATTAAATGTATAGTAGTGGACCACTTTGATTCTGGTATATCTGTGACATTACTACTTAAGTTTTTTGATAGGTTCTTTGTCCAGTTTCTGATTTTTATAATCAGAAAAACCCTTTCCTAGGGGTCATTTCATATTTTATTCCGAGGTGGAAAGTCTGAAGGATAAACTTATAGTTTCGAATCTACCTACCACATCAATATATTTGTGTTCCTTTACTAGCATAAATAATAGGTTACGGAATCATCAGGCTGAAAAATGACCGTTAATTTGTGTATATTAAATTTGTTGCTAACAATCTTATCAGCTGTCATAGTATGGAATCTAATGTTGGTATTTTGATTATAATTATGGGATTAAAGTATCTGATATAACTTTAGATAAATATACCTACTGTTCAATTAGACGACACCGTTTTGATCTTTTTTTAATTAAAATGAATTACATATCATGCTTTCGTCTTCACCTTGTTCACCTTCTATGTTTCTTCCTTCATAAACTATAGTCATCAAATCGCTATTTTTTCTTCCGCTTCCTTATTCAAGCCTAGGTTTTTGTTTGTGGACTCGTCTTCGTCTCTATGATATGTGAAATTATTGTGCTCCATATTTGAATTCCATTGACAAAAACCAACAACAATTCAAGTAAAACACAAATGCCTGCAGAAAGAGGAGGGACAATAGAATAAAATGGAGTATGAAATAAAATTATCAAATTATGACAAAAACCTGATCTTGAACATTCCTTTTAGGAACTATTTTGGTACGGCGAGCAATGCAATGAGAAATATTACAAGGGTTGTCCTGTGAAGCCAAGCCAATTCTAATATTTGCAGAAGCTGAGTAATAATGGGTATGGTATTAATGAAGTTACAATATTTCAGAGCTTTGGTGTTGATTCACATCGAGTTAAAATGATTGTAGGAATAAGATGACAAATGGGTAGCAAAATTGGATTTTTTGCATACCTGGGTTGATAACAACCAGATTGGACCCTCGTTCGGACATTATTTGAGAAGAAAACGCCGATTTAAGCTAATCCATGAGCACATAATCAAATGTGGAAGAGGTAACAGTAACAAAGTGTAACATCCCGGGCGCTGACGAGGGCAGGGAGTGATCGCCGGTGCGAAAGGGCATGGACAAGTAGCGGCTCCTGGCAGGCTTCTAGGGACGGGGGTACATGAATGAATCGAATCAACACCCGAAAGAAAGGGATTCCAGAGACTGTGCTGGTATGGGACAGTACAGTTGGGAATAGCTTATAAGAATTAATTGGTACTACCTATACTAACAAGATGCATCTACTTTTCGGTAGCCCGGACCGGAAGAACTCCATAGTTAAGCGTGCTTGATTGGGGAAATTCTGGGATGGGTGATCTCCTGGGAAGTTTTCCTGAGAAGTGTGCGAGTGAGGACAAAGCACGCTGAAAAGTCTCGTGTTAGTGTGTGGGGACAGTCGTTAATCCTTGCAAGTTGCCAGGCGTTACAAGTGGTATCAGAGCAGGGCCTCTCATCCAGTACGGTGTGGTTCGAGGACGGATCAGGCGAAAGCTGGTGGGCATGTAACATCCCGGGCGCTGACGAGGGCGGGGAGTGATCGCCGGTGCGAAAGGGCATGGACAAGGAGCGGCTCCTGGCAGGCTTCTAGGGACTGGGGTACATGAATGAATCGAATCAACACCCGAAAGAGATGGATTCCAGAGACTGTGCTAGTATGAGACAGTACAGTTGGGAATAGCTTATAAGAATTAATTGGTACTACCTATACTAACAAGATGCATCTACTTTTCGGTAGCCCGGACCGGAAGAACTCCATAGTTAAGCATGCTTGACTTGGGGAAATTCTGGGATGGGTGACCTCGTGGGAAGTTTTCCCTGGAAGTGTGCGAGTGAGGACAAAGCACGCTGAAAAGTCTCGTGTTAGTGTGTGGGGACAGTCGTTAATCCTTGCAAGTTGCCAGGCATTACACAAAGAGAGAAGGTGAATGAGGTGAAAACAGAAGCATGATATGTAATTCCTTTTAATTAAATAAAGACCAAAATGGTGTCGTTTAACTAAACAGTAGATATATTTATCTAAAATTATAGCAGATACTTTTTTTTTGGATATTTAATTTCAGCAGATACTTTAATCCCTATAATTATATATCATTTTTTTTCCTTTGATAAACCGTTAGTTTATTGGTGCATATCCCAACAAAAAAAAGTAAACTTGGTATAGTAAAATTTCTAAGAAGGCGTAAATTTACTGATCATACTTACATTTTTACGTCATCACCAACCTCATGAAAGCAAAAAAATCAACTTTTTATTTTATGTCAAGAGAAGATTATATTTACAAATTTTTTGTTTACAAACTATACTATATACTCCCGGAAGTACACTAGGTTACATTATGTACTTTCGGGAATACATAATATAATTTGTAATAAAAAAAAGTTCGTAAACGGATCATTCCCCATTTTTTTCAAGTGTTTATCATTTCATACACATGGCAGTGTAAATTTATTGATACAAAATAATTACAAGAAAAGTAGATTATTTTTCATAATTAATTAACATAAGATGACAAAAAGTAATCAAACCCACTCTTACTTTTGTAGGAATATAGTTAAATTTGTAATCACTTTAGGTGTGAACCAATAAGTTCACAAATTCATGACTTGGACCAGACATATCATTAAAATCCCAGATGAAATAGTCTTTAAAATCTTAAAATAAGTAACTTTCATGAAGAATATGCTTTGTAGATCAGTCTTCACATTTTTGGTTCAAGCTTTTAAAGGCTCATTTAATGGGTTATTTTATTACCTCCTTAAAGTGAGACTTCTAGACTCTCATAATAGAGGATCTATTACTCTTTGTACAACTTGAGGTGTGCTACTTCCTGCACAAAAATGGAAAAATTGGGTGAAAATGATTATGGCTTTGTCTCTCTCGTCATTTGATAATATTTTCCCATCTCTATATAGCCCTCACACTACAACAGAATTTTAGCCACGCCTAGAACCGTGGCAAAACATCATAAAACCGTGGCTAAATGAATTGTCCACTGTTTCAAAAATCGTGGCTAAAACGGGCGTTGCATTATTTTAACCATGGTATTTTTTGTATTTAAGCACGGTCTGCATGAGTGTGGTAACATTGAGTTAGCTACGATTTATGTTAAATTAGCCACGTTATATTCGTGGCTAAATGATTTGGATCCCAATGATCAAAAGTTTTATTTTGCCACAGACAAAACCGTGGCTAATTATAAGGAAATTTTTTTAAAAAATAAAAAATAATACAAATTTTCCCAATCATATAAAAAGCAAATAATAAAAATTGCATTTGATACAAGAACTAAAAACCAAATTAAGAGAGATAATCGAATAGAGTGGAGTACACAATTTAACACAATTTTTACACAATTTCTCAAAATTCATATTTTTTTCCATTTCATATAAGCTGAAGGAGTTTCCTTTACTAATAAAAGGAGCTAATCAAGTTTTCCACTTACACCATTTAAGAGAAATAATTGCCAAATAAAGCTAAAACTATAAGTTTGTGATTGACACAAGACATCTATACAAAAGATTAACTTCATTGTTCAACCAACACATTTTTTAAATATGTCTTCCAAGAATTATTGTTATATATATCCTATCCTTTTAAGAGGGCTTATCACCAAATCATACCTATATAAAAAATATAAATAAGATATGCTAAAATATCACATAACTTTTCAATGTCAAGAAATTACATCCTTTTATATTTTAGATAAAATATGAACACTTTTGCAAATTGAGGATTTATTGAAAAAGCAAAGGAAACTCTAGCGAATTTTTTAGAAATTAGGGGAACTTTGGGAGAGCATATCTCTCTCCACAGAGGTCCGATAGGGACGTGCCATATGCCGTTTTAAAGCTTGAGATGTCCTATACCTTGTGGTGAAATTTGGAATTTTTCTTGGTTGGGTGTCGGCCTGTAGAAGGCAAAGAGAACGGACTGCTCATATGGCCACTGCACTTGTGGCTGATCTGGAGCGAGTTTGGGAAATTTATTACCGCCTCATTTCATGGTCAAATTAGGTGTATCATATGTCAAATTAAAGCTTGAGGTGTCTAGTTTATTGTATAAAAATTTGAGAGAAATTGGTTAAGTGGAGTTTCCAGAATAAGTGATTGAGTGAAGGCTGTTTGGAGCCGTTTTGAGGTTGGCTGACAGATTTGCTTGTCCAACTTCAAACGGCGATATCTGGAACAACCGAGAACTTTATGACTCGTGTGATAGCTTGTTAGAAAGGTAACTAAGTGTAGAATAACATATCAAAGGATGAGAGGTTCGCACCATGCGGTTTGTCCGCGAAAATTCAAAAACCGAACCATGTTCGGATACGTAGTAAATGTAAAAGTGAGATTTAGGCTAAGTGGGTTTATGGGAACCCCTTAGTGACTTGAGGGAATTAATATATGATATAAGAGTAGTTTAAATAATTATTCCGCAAAGAGTTTACAGTTACGCTCACAGCTTTTATTTATTACGCTTTATTATTATTTTAAATGCTCGCGTAATAAAACGGAAAAAGTTTATTCGTATTATTATAAATGAATTGTTGTGATTGTAAATGCGCTTAATATCATAATTAATGTTAATAATACCGGTGTACAACGGGCTGTTACAACAAGAATTATAATAACCCTAATTATATGAATTTTAAATTATAGGGTTATGATGAGGACCTTGTGGTCATAAATGGAATGAGGATGAAATTCAAAGAATTTTGATATCCATATTGAGGGTATTGTGCACAGGTGAAATTTCATCTGTTAATTTTGACTGCTGACTCAGTAACAGACAATAGAATAGCTCCAAGTTAGCAAATTATAGTTAGAGAGCTAATCTAATGATATAAACATCATGAATGAGGTTAATATATGATTTGATGAAGTTTGATACCCATATTGGGGTATATTAGAAAAGTCACTTCTGCCGAGTATTTTGTACTTCTGTAGAAGCACCTAGTAGAATCTCGGAACAGGAAAAGATGAGAAAATTGAAAAAATACCAATATATGTCTAACAAGTCATAATTAGTCCAATAATGTTAAAGTTAAGAAGATTATGAAATCCGGGCATAGTTAAGAACACCGGTAAAGACTACAGTGCAATCAAATAACTGTTAGTTGATCTACTAATCAAATTTTTAAGTTACGAACATGATAATTAGAAAAAATTAATGTTGAGTACTAAAAGTTAGAGTCTTGGGGGTTTTCGGGTAAAAATTTGACGACGGTTCAGATAAAAATTACACCGGGTCTCACTAAAGGACGAATGTCACTAAAGTGAAATGGCACCCCTAATTAGGGTACCCTTCCCCTTCCCCCTCATTCTGAATCAGCCCCCCTTCTCACTTCTCTATCTAAAATTCAAACTTCAAACTTTGCTTTCACTTCTCTCTAAGATTTCACCTCCAAAACCTCTCAAAATCACCAAACCTCCTTCAGCAAACTTGCTCCCCTCACCCTTCTCTTCACAACCATACCATTTTCATGGTGTGGATCAAATTTTTGAGTTCCTCACACCACCATACAGCCACGGTTTTTGAGAGTTCAAGGACCATGGAGTTGTGTTCTTGAGTTTTGTTCGGAGATTTAGTAGATTTTCTAGAATCGCAGAAATGGTAAGGGGTGTTTAGGGCTCTGTTTGGAGTTGGCAGGCGACTTTGCTTGTCTAACTTCAAATGGTGATAATCGGAGCTAGAAAATTCCAAATAAGACATGAGTTATCTTGTTGGAAAGGTAATTGAGTCTAGATCAACATACTAAAAGTTGAGAATTTTATATCAAGTGGGTTGCACACAGTCACTAGAAAACAGAAGCATGACAGTTATAGGAAAATCATAAAAGTGATGTTTAGGCTAAGTCGGCTTATGGGAACCCCTTAGTAACTTATAATAATCATAAATATGGCTTGGATGAATGAAAATAATCAAAGTTACCTAAGTGATCCTAGAGTGTGATTCTAAGACTATGGAAGGTGCTTAAACTACGAGGTTGATTGTGTAATAAGTGAACACTTCATAATACACTAAAATACGTAATTATGTAATAATTGGTCTAGACTTGTAATGAGCATATTATTGGCAAGTAATAATGAGATGTGGAATCATTAAGTGATTGAGTATTAATGATGTAAATGATTCCTGCTCTAGGTTTGCCTAGAGGATTTGACACTTTAGGGTTTATTGGAGCATACGTGTTTTACTGTTGGAGTTGGGCTTGTGGTAAGCTCAGTGAGGTAAGCTCCTAGTTCTAGTTGCATCCTCTCTTTTGTGGCCCCACCATGATGGTGGGCATTATGGTTATATTGTATGAAAGTACGTGGTATGACGTATATGTGCATTCATTCACATTCATATAGAAGTTATATGATTCTTGATGTTATGATGATGCACTGATGATATATGTTATGAGAATCCTGGCCAGTGATTATGGTATGTAGGCTGCCTATGACTTGACTCTGTGAGCTATTTCATACAGAGATTGTGTTGACTGTCTATGGCTTTACCCTAGAGTCACACATGTGTAGCCGTCCATGGCTTTGACCCTGGGTTACACAAGGATGATATGATGATGTTGTGTTTATGTTGTATGCCTGTATTATATGCTTTATATCTGACTTGTCATGCAGGAAGTGGGCTCAGGGGATTAGAGGGTCCTCTATGATCATTGAGCTTACTGAGATGTGTTATCTCACCCTGTTTGGGGACATCGTTTCAGGTACCCAGAGTAGTGGAGATGCTTCTAAGGGAAAAGCCCCCGCCTTGGAGTAGTGGATGACGCTGCTGATTTCTTTTACTATGATTAGACTTGATGATAGTATATGTATTTTTTAACATGCTTATTTATTGTATGTTGAGACTATGTTATGCTTTTATTTAGTCTCATGACTGTATTATTAGAGCCATGGATTAATTACTGATGTTTAGACATTTTCAAATTTAATATAAACATGATGTATGTTTTCTGTTAATTGGGCATGGGGCCATAGTGTTTGTATTGACCCATTGAGGGGATTGCAGTCCGTATGGGACTTGCAAGTTGTCTGTTTAAATATTGTATCTATTAGGTTGTGTATGTGTGGAACCCATGTCTCCAGTTATCCGAAATACAGCCATTATGCTGTCTGTGAGACTCCATCAGAAATGACACTTGATGTCATATCCTGATGGTAACGGCCACTAGTGATGGCCAATGGTTTTATTCTGTGAAACACAGATACGTTTTTTTTTGGAAAAAATGCGTGTCTGACACGTGTCGGACACGGACACGTTCGGACACGTTTGGACAATCGTTCGACACGCAGTTGACTTTTTGGGACACGTTGACTAGTGGGACACGCGAGTTTGACCGAATCCGACACGCATTCAACGTATGTGAACACGTTTTGGGACATGTTTTGATTTTTTTTTGTAAAAAAGAAATAAAATTATAATTAAAAAAAATAAAATGTATTTAATAAAAATCAAAAATCTGGAACCCTATCCTCGGATCTTCAATATTCCCCAATGGATTTGATTTCTGAATCTCCAAACAACAGTAGCAGCTACGATTATGAGATCCTTGTTGTATTATCCTCAACCACCGAACTCACCACAGCCTCATCTTCATCTTCATCTTCATCTTCAGCGAACAACAACGTGTGCAGAAGAGGCGAGATTGGAACACTTTTCGCCAGTATCTGAGGAACCATATACCACCACTTTCTATGGCCTTATGCAGTGGTGCTCATGTGCTTGAATTTCTTTGTCTGCCTCAAACTTCAATAGACTCACTCTAGTAAATTTCTTTCTCTTTGTAATTTGTTTTACCCGTTGAGCTTAAAATCTAAATGAAGTTGGAATTTCTTCTTATTGAAAAGCGATGGTACCTAAAAACAAGGGACATGTGTCTACTACCCATTGGAACTCTAACACAGGTCTTATTCGATGCACAATTTTAGAATATCCACTGCATTAGGTCGACGTGGAAAATCAGGATTTGTCAACTCGAGATTTCCTTATCTAATCCTCCCTAGAAACTAGAGGGTGATAATGTAATATTATATTCAAAAATGAGTTTCTATTTGAAATAAAACAACATTATATTTATTTAAAATTTTATTTAATTGCAGTTACGATATATTTTAAAATAAATAACAACGAGCACATACTTATTTTAACATTTTTAAAAAATTATTTTTTTCTGAAAAATAAAGCATTAAATGTAAATTATATTATATATATTAAAAATATTATTTAATATTAAAACGTGTCCCAACGTGTCCAAATATAATATTTTTTAGAATTAACGTGTCGGAGTGTCGTGTCGTGTCCCGTGTCCGTGTCCGTGCATCATAGGTTTTATTTAGTATACTTAGATGTAATTTTACGCGAATGCAATATATCATATGAACGCTATGAAGATATTTTAGAAAATATTTTGGAAAAAGTTTACTTGTATTTTTATAAGACGTTTTATTATTCTTTTAAAATAAAGTATTCCACTGTGTCTGCTAAATATCATTTATGTTAACAACCGGAGTACTACGGGGTGTTACAGGAATGATAACAATTGTTGTGTAAAAAAGTAAACCATACATTAATTTTTATTTTTTTTGGAGTTACCCAACCCTAATTACCTCTTTGAGGCGAGTTGGCTCCCCCGGTTTCCCCACGGCTTCGACTCTTTGAGCCGGCTATGGGACTAATCCGGAGTGCGGGGGTCAGTGATGGCTAAAGGTTCATCAACCTCACCAATGATGCATTCAGCGAGATTCGAACACATGTCCTCCCCACTAACTCAGTGCCAAAGAACCAACTCAGCTGCACCCATTGAGTACCATACATTAATTCAAATCTAACATTTAAAAACAAATTCTCCATTACATATTTACTTACAACAACTAAAACAAAAATAATACCCAACAAAGCTACCAAATTCAAATACCTATTAAGAATTGTTAAACTAAAAAAAAAAACTAAATATCCAAAACGATATCAAAAAAATCTTAACTTCAATAATTTCAGTTCTACAAAATAAAAAAACAAATAAAGTAATTAATCATAATAAAAAATAAAATAATAAGTAATTTTCAAATATAAACTAACAATAACATGTCATGGGAGACATAGTAATAAAAATAAATTCCAATAACAAAGAAACTTAACTTATTATTAGGAACATCTACGGCACTAGATAATCAATTGAATGATAATCATCCCAATAAAACAATCATTTGACGTTTCATCTCGTTTTCAATGTCTTGCCTTATTTACTCTTGTTGGTTTTTAAAAGATGCACGTTGAGCATCAATCATTTCATGTTGACATTGCAAATCTGATTGAAACTAGATGATGCCCTCTTCTTATTTTTTTGTGATCTCAGCTAACTTTAAGCTTTACCCGAAATTTATACAACTACCAAGGGTTAAAAATTCTAGTAAGTGGAAATCAAAAACTTCAATAAATGTTAGTTGAAGTTTTTGTTTCTTTTAAAAAAAAAAAGAAACATAGATATACAGGGAGATCTAACCTTATAAAAATGCACGCAATTGTCATTCTTAATCCTTTAATGCATTACCAGAAAATTCTACAACTACTAAGGGTGAAAATCTAAGAATTTCAAGTTGGAAATGACAGGGCAAGCAATTTATTCATCCTTCGCAGTGTGTATA
Organism: Gastrolobium villosum; assembly: GCA_032173675.1. Taxonomy (NCBI): domain Eukaryota; kingdom Viridiplantae; phylum Streptophyta; class Magnoliopsida; order Fabales; family Fabaceae; genus Gastrolobium; species Gastrolobium villosum. The sequence continues at coordinate 11,139 of JAVKPL010015544.1, read as the reverse complement.
TGCGCGCGTGCGCGTAGAAAAGCGGGACGATGAGATGAATTGGTTCTGGGGCATGCCTGCCGAGGTATGTATAACATCTCGTAAATTTAAATGTGAATTTATATGAGATAATGTGGGTTGAAATGGTAGGATTAGCGAAAATCCTGAAATTGGGGTCAAAATGTGTACCAAGGGCAAAATGGTAATTTGCCAAAAACGTGACCCGATACATGAAAGATTGAGTAGGAGATCTCGAATGATAAAAATAATGCCGGAAATGGATTCAGAACAAAAAGTTGAGTGAATAGGCAAGTTTTGAAAATTTTGATGAATAGTGATTTTCCCAGTGTAAAAATACTGCGGTATAATTGTATCGATAAGCGAGGAATTTTTATGAGTATTTTTAGGAAACAAAAATATGAAATGAACCAGAAAAATATGTAGATTATGAATTTGTGATCGAAATTAGGTGATTGATCAAAGTTAAATCACGTGTGCGACCCGCCCCACCAAACCCACTTAAGTTTCCCCTTTTCTTTCCTCACTCACGGCCTCCCTTTTTTTCTCTCTCTCTCTCTCTCTTTCTTCTTCTTTTCTCTTCTCCGTGAACGCGCCCATGGAAGTAAGGGCAAGAAACTTTCTTACCCTTTTTCCACTCATTTGAGCCACCAAATTAATAAAGTTCCTACACCAAAGTTGTTTATAGTGAGATTGTGAGTATATTTCCCTTCTTGAGAGAGCCATGAAAGTGAATGTGTGATGAGATCCTCACCCACCTATTTTGTGCGAAATTGTGGAGTTTGGGGGCCATTGGTGGTGCTTTGGCTTGAATGGACACTTGATCATCAACCATTGGAGCCTTAATTAGGAATCTATTGGTTATAAGTATTCATAGTTTCATGGAGTTTTTGTGAAATTCATAAAATGGGTTTTGTGTTGAAGTTGTGTTGGATGATTTGTGTAGTTAGAGAGCTCAAATGGAAAATGCGCATTAGATGATTATCTCTTAGAATGATGTATTTGAGCTAGAAATGCAATAAAAATTATGGGTGAAAAAATGTTCGTAACTTAGGAAAATTTGAAGGATGCCACGAAATTGTGATTTTGGATTGTTGTTAGTATGACGAAATTGGTTGTTTGTATGCTAGTTTGAATTAATGGTGGATAATATGATGTGTATAATTGTGAGAATTGAAGGAAAAACCTTAAGGTACCATCTATGTGAATTTCGAACCATGTGAGTTAGAAGGAAATTGAGGTGTTAGTGAATAATTATGCATTGGTGATTATGTGAGGGGTAATGTGATTGAGATAGGCGAATTGTTGGTTGTGTGTCATTGGGCCTAAGTGATTATAATTGATGATGAATTGTGTAAATGAATGGTTGGCATGGAGATTGTATTGATGATCATGTTGTTGATCATGTAGGTTGCCTCTCACGGACGCTATGGAAGCGGATTAAGCTTGGAGCTTACGTATGGAGCATTGGCTTCGGAGTTGAGGTAAACTTTTGGAACTCGGGTTTAGTCCCTTGTGTGCTCCACCATGCCTAGTGGAAGGTTGTGGTTGGAATTTGTGTTGTTGAACATTGTATGAATATGTATGTTCATGCATTATTGCTTGATTGTGTGACATGCTTGGAGCATGTTGTGTGTGAATTGTTTGATCTCTGGGCAGTAGATGTGTGTTGGTTTGGACATCCGCTGGATATTCCGCTGGGGATTCCGGTCAGATTTTTCCGTGGCGCCGACTCTGGGAGCGGTACCAGGATGATCCAAACGTGGGACTTCCGCTGGATAGGGCTCATGAGGAGTTCTAGTTGGGTTTTGCCATGGGGTCGTCTCAACCATGGGAGAGGCACCAGGAAGATTCCGGGAGTTATACGATAGGGTCCTTGAACGTAATCCAGCTGTGGATGTTCTCGGATTTGTGCCCAGTTGTTGTGATATTGTGTGTCATGCATTTCATACTATGTTGATTGTTACACATTGAGTGAGCCATGGGGTGGAGTGATCCTCTAGTACCCTTGATTTACTGAGATATATTTTCATATCTCACCCCGTGTTTGGGGACATCATTTTAGGTTAGGCTGAGCCTGGAGGAGTGGAGCATGAGGTGCATACGGAAGGCATCACATGTTAGAGGATTCAGTTGGATACTATAGCATAGAGTTTAAGATTTTGAATTTTAGGTCATGAACTTGTGCATGTTGAAAATACCATGCCATTGTGTATTCATTACTATTTGTAAGCCTATTAAAATGGATGTATAACTATGCTTTGATATATATATATATATATATATATATATATATGTATATTCTGTGTGAGCATGAGATTTGTCCATAGCCACCTATGATGCATTGGAAGCATGTAAATGTAAATTGAAGGGCTTTAGGCCTAGTTTATGCATTGATTATATGTATGGGTAATAAAAGCATGAAATGGAACCTTGGTGAATGAAACATAATGAGTATCATATATATATAATGGAATGATATGTAGTTGATGGGTTGTAAGTGCCCCAAGGCATTGTTGTTCCTTGTGTGTGCCACCCATCTGATTTTATATACCTTGATGTCTTAGATTACATTGGCAAAATTGAGGATTTTTATAAAAACAAAAGGAACTCTGGCGAATTATCAGGAAATGTTGGAAATACAAACAAGGTGCTGCCCAATTTTCGTCTCATGTATGATAAAAGGTCAAGGAATTGTTAGGATTAAGCATTGATACATTAATGTTGTAAGCTTATCAAATTGGTCATAAAATGTGTAGGATTGATCCCCCAAGAAAGATACATGAAAACTAAAGATATAGGAAATTGTCAAGAGGAGGGGGCTTAAGCCTGCAAATGGAGGCTTAAGCGCCCAAATGGGGGCTTAAGTGCCCTGATGCATCTGTGAGTGGGAAAAACCCTCTGCCGCGGGGGGCTTAAGCGCTCAAGTTGGAGGCTTAAGCTCCCTGGAGCGCGCTTAAGCGCCCTTGGTGGCCAAAAAATATAATTCTTCTCTGCCTGTGGGCGCTTTAGCGCCCTGGAGCGCGCTTAAGCGCACGCAGCCCGTTTTCAGCATACACATGATTTAGTAAAATTGGCGTAACTTGAGCTACAGAGCTCCAAATTGGGCGCGGTTTGAACCCACGCGTAGCTAACAAAGAGGGGTATAAGTTAATAAGGGGTGAGAGTCAAAAGAGAAGTTTTAAAGTAATTAGATAATAAGAAAATAGTGAATACACTGGTATTGAACTTGAACAAAATAAGTTTTCAGCCATAATATAAGGGGTTTATGGGAACCCTGATAGTCTAATGATAAGTGAAAACAAATTATGTTAGTAGTTGAAATAAGTCTTCCGCAATGTGTCACTGTTACGGTCACAGCTTTTAGTTATTACGCTTTAACGATTTTAAATGTTGAGTCATGAATGAAAAAAAAAAAAGTTTACCCGTACTTTAAATGAACTATTGTGATTGTAACTGTACTTAATATCATGATTAATGATAAAAATACCGGTGAATTACGGGCTGTTACAGTATGCAAGGCAATAAGGGAAAGCAAGGCTGCGAGAAGAGTTTCAGAACAAGGAAAATCCTATCCATCGCGCGCGTGTGTGTATGAAAATTTATCAATAAGTCATATGACCACTATTCCTTGTTAATCCTGACTGTTAAAATTGAAGTACAATAGACAATGCATAGAGTGTAAGATTAAAACTCTTACACTGGTGTAAAATAATCATACCCATATATATATATATATATATATATATATATATATATATATATAGGGATAGGATCCATTTACAATTTTTTTTTGCAAATTACACTAAGTACGACTGGTCGTACACTGCATGAGTAAAGTATATCCGGTAGTACTTAGTGTAGTTTGTAAACAAATTTTTTTTGTAAATATAACCTGCCCCATATATATATATATATATATTATAAAATCATATCTAAAGTTGTTGTACGTGCAGCAATGATAGGTTTATGGTTATGATTCTTCACATTTAATGTTTTCACCTATATATATAGAAATTCTTTTACTGTTGCACGTAAAATGGCTGCAGAAAAATCGAGCCTTATATATGTGTGGGTGTGTGTGTGGGTAAAGGATTTCTCCAGTCAATGGAGATAAGTTATCTCCGCTGAGCCCAAAATGACATCATTTTGAGGAGAAAATCAAGGTATTTTTGTAATTCTAATATATTACAGGGTTATATTAGTCTTTATTGTTATCTTTTAATCTTATAAGCCCAAAACGACATCGTTTTGAGCACATATATATATAATATATATCCTGTCACAGGAAATAAAGTTATCTCCTACAACCGTGAAATTTCGTACCGAGGGTTAAGAGAATTAATAAATGGTGTTTTGATTTAAATTCGTATAGTAACTTTTTTTTTTACCAAAACACCCTTCATTAATTCCCTTTACCCTCAAAATGATGTAATTTTTGGATTGCAAAAGATAACTTTATCTCTTGTGATAGGAGAAATATTTTTGCATATATATATATAGGGGTTTACATTTCTATACAACTGCTGTATGTGCAGCAATCAAATACTTGTCATATATATACTTGAAAACATTAAATGCGGGGAATCATAACCATACAAATGATGAAAGCATGAAATGTGAGGAATCATAACCATACACCTGTCATTGCTGTACGTAAAACGACTACAGACATGATTTTACTATATATATATATATATATATATTCTTGCATCACCTTTTAAATTAAAAGATGAAAATGAACAAATATCTTCCATGGATTTTAAAAATCTTATTGAACAATCTAATTACACCAACAAATATCTTCAAGTTTTTGGTGAAAAACTTAACAATACTGTTAAAACTAAATATATATATATATAGGGTCAGGATCATTTTACACCAGTGTAAATTACACTTTCAATCTTATCCGTTGATCCCACTTATATCTAAGGGCTCTAATTTTCTAGTAATGTGAGCCATTGGATACAAGTGGATCATTGGTTAAGATCGAGTGTAAGACTTCTAACTCTTATACCGGTGTAAGAATATCCTGACCGATATATATATATATATATATATATAGTAGTTTAATTATGATATATTGTTAATACAAAAGAATTCCACACATCATTCGATAATGTGACGTCATATCACTAAATGACTTTGGCTAGCACACAAGATGTCATATTTATTAAGTAATATGAGAATATATTATTAGCTAACTATGCAAAACTTTTTTTTAGAATATGCTTAAATTAAATTCTTTTCTTTATATTTGTATTGTTACTTGTTTTCGTTTTAAAAAATTTGAGTTCTACAACAATTTTCATAATAACTTATTAACGAAAGTTAGACAATTTTTTCTTTTTTATCTTATTATGTTCTGTATATCTTTCCATTGGAAATCAAGAATTGTTTTCCCTGGCCTTTGCTATTTTCCTATATGGTCGAGGCATAAACACAACCGGGGGCAACTTCTATTCCGTTTAGTCTCAGTCTGCCAAGTAATGATCTAACACTACAATAATCATAAAACAGAGTAAACTATTTATTGACCAACATTTATTATGTGATGTGAACAAATCGGTACTCTATTAAATAAAAGAATAGGGAAGAGTGCCTAATTCATTGTAGTGCAGGAAAATTTTCTAGTTTTGTGAATTTATTTAGGCTTTGTTTGGGAGTTTGGAGGGGAGGGGAAGGAAGGGGATCCAAGGGGGAGGGAGGGGAAGGGAAGGAAGGAAATTGGAGGGTATTCCCTCCCCTTGTTTGGGAGTTAAAAAAATGGTAAGGGAGGAAAATGGAGGATCAATGAGATATTTTTATCATTTTACCCTTTTTAAAAAATTAATATAATTATTATATTTTAATGATTCTTATTTATGTAATTTTCATATTTTAATGCTAAGGGTAGATAAGTAATTCTTAATATTTTTCCCTTAAACCCCCCAATTTGGGGGAACTTTAATTTTAAGAAGAAGGAGGATTTTGGAGGGTTTATCAAAATTCCCCAATTCCCTTCCCCCATTTTTTTAAACTCTCAAACAAGGGAAGGACTTACTAAACCCCTCCCCTCCCTTTCCTTCCCCTCCAAAATCCAACTCCCAAACAAAGCCTTAAGGTTTTGCAGACAATTGTTGTTTTGCCTACAAGGAATCTGCTAGTGCCCAAAATCGAAGAGCGTGTCCTGCATGCAGAGGTAGAAGTACATTATGGTCGAGAACTTCTGATCCTGCATGCCCTTTAATTCAGTTTCATATTCATAATTTGTCCTCGTATACTATGATTCTTTATTCTTATGAGAGACATAACTAAGTGATAGCAATTGCCAACTACTCTCTGAACTTTCCACAGATTATTATTTCAAAATACTGTGACAGCCACCTAGCTTGTTTCTTGCTTTTGTCTCTTTCTTATCGAACTTATATATGTTGCTTTGGTTAATGAATGAAAGCAGCTACACGAACAGTAGAGGTGGTACCAAAACTTAAACATGACCACCAACTTGCATACGAAGAATGATAATTGTTACCTGAAATTAAGAAAAATAGGCTTATAGAAAAACAATTACCACCAACTAAACAGGTGATAATTCACCAAAATATAGAAGAGCTTACCTGAGTACATACGAAAATGTAGCCCAGATTCTGTGGGAGAAAACCTGGTCATATTATAATAGTGGCGTAGCCACACACAAACCAGCAGGTCTGCTTTTTTTTTTTTTTTTACTTATTATATATATTATATAATTAATTATAATTAACTAAAGTAAAAATTATAATTTGGCACCACCTAAATAAAAAATCAAATATTCAATATAAAGTAACAACAAACCATCTAAATACAAACAAATAATAAGGAACATGTATAGCATGATTATTTTTTGTGTTTTACCTTTTTTATTTTTTATCCAATATATTTGTTTTTTTATACTTTATTCTAATTAGGTTATTCTTATTCCTATTATTTAAAAAAAAACACTTCTAAACTTAATCATAAAAATGATTAGTTGACTTATTTCAAAATTTGGGTCCAACTAAATCAAAAAAAATCATTTAAAAGTAGAAAAAAATATTTGTCCTTTTAAAGGATACAAGGTTATATCTTTTTATTTTAATTTTTTACATTATATCTTACCAGCAAAACATAATTGTAATATGAAAAATTATTGTTGTTTTTCTATTTCCTCAATTACTTCAGCTGACGTGGAGAGAGAAAAAAATAACTTTTCACATTATAAAAACTAAAAGGACACAATTTGTATTCTTTAAAAGGAGACAAACACTTAACCCTTAATTTAAGGAATAGAGATAATAAAAGGGGAGACGAATGATAGTACTTATTATACATATAATTATTATATTTGTGTGTTTTCATATCCTTAAGATAATGTTTGATTCATTACTTATTACGTTGTGGGAGGAAAGTGAAATTATTATATTTGAAATATTTATCGAAAAGGTTAGTGTATTTTTATATATTTGATTTGATAATCAACGACAATTGTTCATTTGAATTTTCAATATTATGTGACATTATTTAGTACATAATTTAGATAATTATGTTAGAATTTATAATAATTCTTTTTCTGATAAATTTGTGATTACAATAAATATTTTGATAATTTGGTATGTCAATTTTTTTGACACCACCTAAATATTTGACCCGGCTCCGCCACCGGGTCATATCTTGCTTTTGATAATACGTACCAATGTATGTTCACGCTTCAATTTATAAAACTTGTAAATCGATAGAAACTCTTTTTTTTTTTTTCTTTTTTTTTATCTTATATTATATTTTGATAATGTTTTTCTAACACACCCCAGTGAAAACTGTGAACATAACTTTAACGGTAGAGAGTGAAAGTAAAAAAATAAAAATAAAAAATGCTCCGCTCAATTAAGAGTTTAAGAAACCTCTTTTAAAAAGTCGTATCACCAATGGTGATTTAGCTCTTAATTCAATTATTAAATAGTTCGTACATTTGTAATATGGGAAAAGTGTTTATCCTTTTAAATGATATAACTTATATCCTTTCATTTTTACAAAGAGGTGGAACCCACACCTTTATTTTTTTGTCAACTCTCTCCCCTCCTTCATCTATCTCTTTCTCTCTCTTAAAATGACACAACCTTACGTCCTTTAAAATGACACACATTTTACCCTTCTTCTATATTCTTGAGCTTGATGATATGACAAAATGTCGTTTAATATTTTAATAAAGAGTAAATACCATTTTGGGTCCTAATAAAAAACACGGTCCCCACTTTAGTCCTTTACAAAAAAAAATTAGTCGGTTGGTCCCTATGAAATTCAAAGTGGACCACAGTTTAGTCCTTTTGAGGGAATAATATGGGTATTTTTTGAACTTGTGAGGGACCATGATTTCAACTAAATAGATCCATTTTGAATTTTTTAGGGATCTCGGAGACTATTTTTTTTTTTTTGTAAAGGACTAAAATGGAAACCATTTTTGTGTGAGGGACTAAAAAGTATATTTACTCTTTAATAAAATATCAAATGTGAAATCGTCTTTCTTAGAAAGGCCACACTTAATTTTTTTTATAATTAAATTAAGGTTATATATTTTGCAACGAAAAAGTTTGTGTTTGAATAATACAAAACAATAGTGTAGTGGCAATATAAAAGTTAAATATACATTGCTCTGCACATATTGTTAGATCAAACTGACTCAGGATTTGCTTAAGTAGCAAATTAGTTACCTGTCACCTATCTAAAAGTCTACTTACATATTTTTATATATAACATCTACAAAATTTACAGAATTTTATTGATTATTTTCTTTTAATTATGCAATTATAGGATAAGGTTGACTATATAGAAAAAACCTCTATAGCGATGGAGGCCAATTGAAAAGAAAATATGGCTAAACAATCATACAAGAAGGGGTGTCAATTATGTGTTACTTCTTCAAGAAACACTTAAAAACACAACCCTTTAATTGTAACTTCAACCAAAAATGAGATTTAACAATAATCAGGCTTTTCTTAACCCAAAAAAAAAAAATCAAAACATTTCATATAACATCCAATTCAAAGATTAAAATAACAGAATCAAAATTATCTGAGAAAAAAGAAGAAATCAATGTTTATGGAAATACCATTCAAGAAATCATGCAAGATCGAAATCAAACAGAAAACTATCAATACCTATCCCTTAAATAGATTCAAAACAACATATACAATGAATCAAAAATGAAATCAATTGATTAAAATCAAAGAGATAAGGGTAAGGAAGAATCACACTGGGATATATCTTATTCACTCTCTAACCACTTGAGAGCTACATACAGACTAAGGTCGTTCCGTTCACTATATTCTAGCTTCCAACCGGTGTCAGAAAAACCATTTTACATGGAGTCTTTTACAAGTCTATGACCAAACCTTTAATCACACTCAACCTATCACCTTTAGAGTCTCTCTAATTCACCAAAATCCATTACAGCAATTCACTCTTACCAAACAGATGTAGAGTAGTCTCTCCATGTCCAGTACAATTAGAAAGATACAAAAAGATTAAGAAACAAAAGAGAAATTGAGATTTTTCTCTATGATATGCAAAAGTAGGCCAATTGGGGTTTAATTCTGAATTCTATGTGACTTCGTATTTTCCAGTGTTAATTCTTATTCAAAAACCCCAAAAGAATGTATTTATAGGTGCCCAAAAGAGTTAATAGCCATTTATAGTCGTTGGACATCCAAAACTCCGAATTACTTAAACTTTAAGTCACTTATGATAGCAAGTATTAGATTACTTTTTGAGGAGTATTCGATTACTATTTCAAACTCCATAAGTATTTGATTGCTATTCATTAGGTATTCGATTATTTTGCAAAAAGTATTCAATTACTTTTATGAAGATGACAATATCCATGCTGTCTTTTCAAAATTCAATGCATCTAAGTGATTTTCAGTGACTTCTAAATGATTTCTAGTGACTTCTAATATATGTATGATCATGTCTCACACTTATATAACAACTTTTGATGTGTGTGTTATAACACCTCGTGTGTGCACCCGATGTATCAACATACAATGGTAATAACCACAGCTTAATTAAATGCGGAAGCTACTTATCCAATTATGAATATCATTATTACAATCAAGTGGCTTAACCTTTTCTTTTATCTTTAATTACTAATCAATCCTTATTTAATTGTAATACAGAAATAACCTGAAATACCTCATAGTCATAAAATAAGTACTTGGTCATGAACCCACCTTAGAAGTGGTCATGACATCAATCTTGATACATATTGTATACAACTATAGTCTCAACATAAACATCAAATTATTAAAAGTGGCATGCATAAACCACATGCTCACATCAAATAAATACATACATAGTCTGACAACTAATGCGATAAATCTCATGTCTCAAAAAATAAGAACAAGTAATCATATATCATATACTAATCCATGCATGTTGTAAGAACCGCCGTTAAATTAAGAATTTAAAATAATTTATTTTTGATTTTAAGATATAATTCCGTAATTGATTTTGAATAAATATGGAAAGACTTGAATAATTATCAAATGGGTTTAATAACGCTGAAAGTAGTTTCTGACGAAAAGTGCAGATATCAGTTCTGCTCGTGGTCTTAATGCGTACCGATGAAGTATCTCAAAAAATTATAACAAGTACATGAATATTCCTAAAAAAATACCTAAGTCAAGTATATCAAGTTTGGAGTCATAATAATGAGTGCTGATGTCAGAACTAATATCAGCTACATATAAAATGTGTACTAGCAAAGTGCTACGAAAATTATAATAAAATATGAAAAATGCTACAAAATCGCTAAGTTTAGAATATTAAGTTTGAGATTAAAATGATTAGCAAAGCTATTGAAACTAATACTGGTGAATTAATTAAGTGGACCTATAATAGGAATATTTCACATAACTCTAGGTCAGTTTCTGATCCCCAAGGCTGATCCCCTCCATTGCTGCCACCTTCCTCTCTGCTCAAGGCTTGAGCTTTTGAATGGATCATGACCAAGAATCCATTTTTAACCACATTGCTCACTACTAAGCCATTGAACCATCATTATTCCTTTTAAACACTCCAAGAAGCAGACTTCACGAGCAGAATTCACTTCTTTTAAGGTTGTGAGGTCTGTTTAGTGGTGTGGTGTTG